>JASANF010015769.1:0-24153 GCA_030248245.1 Trissonchulus sp. WLG1_4 | reverse complement strand
TGTGCGCAGTTGACCTTTTTTTTATTTTTTTAAAATAATGGGCTAGACCATGATACCACTGCGTTTTGTGCGGATAACATACCTTAAACTACAAAAATTGCAATTTTCAAAAGTTCGCACAAAATAATCAAAAACAAAAATAATGTTCAACTAGAGGAGTGCAAGGGCTACATTTTGATATATGAATCATGATTGTAAGAAAAACATGCTATTAGTCATCGCTTGGCGAAAATTCACTCACGCGCAGTGCTCTCGCAGTCACGTGACATTATCACGTGATTTAAAATTTTTACACAAGGGTTATTTCATACCATACTATTATCCACTTATTTAGTAATATTTTAGTTTTATCAGGTTTTTGCTGAGCTTTTGAGGCAACACCGGATTCCCAGAGCGCCCCTTAAAGGTGGTAGTAACGATTTCGGCACTTCTTGCATAACTTGTGCGATTCTAAAGAAAAATGCTTGATACTTGGTATACTAGGAGTTCAAGTGTTCCACTATAGTCTGCCAAAGCAAATTCTCATGACTTACTTCTAAGCGGAGTTACAGGTCAAAGGTCATTTTTAGTTCTTCAGTTATCCATACCCTTTACCTATAATGACCTGTTTTTCAAATTCACGAGTATCCAAGTCAACTTTTTTGAAATTGAGATTCTTATATTCCTAGTGGTAACTTTGTCTGCTGAACACAAATCCGGGGTCTATTTTGTATGTATAACAACTCAAATTTGGCGGGCCAAAAAACGGTCATTTTTTATCATTTCGCCCTCGATTTTAGATTTAAATTACATATGTATCAAAAATTCTAGGATTTTGCAAGATCAAGATCATAGGATTTTGCGCTTATTTGTGGCCTACTACTATGCCAAATTTCAGCCTTATTGGCTAATGTGGTTTGTGCTAGAACTGTCTAAGTATGGGCTACTTTTAGGCTTTTTGGCGTACTTTTGCCTTTGTAAATACACTGACAAAAGCACTGAACCACAAGTGCACCTTCAAGCTTAATTGTTTTGATCTGAGGAAGATGTGCCTTGGGGGAGCCACATATTATGTGAAAATAAGCAAAATTGGAGAACTTTTATTTTTGACCTGGGTAGCCCCCCCTTTTTTTAGTCAGACTAAACGGATTTAGCTACGCAAGCTAATGTTAGGCGTGCATGTTAAATCCGTTTAGTCCAGTAGTAGTTTAGAAATTGGTTCTGACTAAAATTCAGCCGCAGGCTTATTTTAACTCGTTTAGTCCGTTTAGTCCGATTTGTCATTTCATAAGTCCAGTCAATTTAATCCGGTAAGGGAATAGGTCCTTAGACAGTTTCATTTAAACTTAATGAAAACATTTAAAATTTAATTTGATGAAACGCATTATTTCATTTGCAAAGTGATTTTATTCATTTAACCACAAAAGAATACATATTTTAATCAAATTTATTTACAATAAAACAGCAAAACTACAATAACACATTGCAGACAAACAAGAAAAAGAAGACCTCGAAAACTAAGCAGTCATAGTGGTAATTATCGTCAAATATCGATCAGTTACAATAATACTTATTCTTAAACTTAAAGTTTAAGAATAAGTATTATTTCATTCTTGAAGTTTTATTTTATGTTTTTAAGTTTTATTTTTTAGTTTCATTGAGTTTTAGGATATTGATCAAAGTCGTACAACTTTTTTAAGTCTGACGAAAAAATGCTTAACCTTGAAAAAAGCACTGTCTGATTTTGTATGCGTTTTTCGTGATTATCAGAGTTCAGCAATTTTTGGTCAGATTTTTTTGGACTGTTTTTATTGCTAATCTTGTGTAGTCAAATATTTTATGCTAAATGTAACACAATAGATCCTTGTCAAGTATTATCACTTGTTATATCTACCTAATCCAGTATTTTTCCGATTGTTGTAAAATTGAAATTTTTTGCAACTTTGAAGTATTTTACAAAAAATCATTTACTAACTGATCGATTAACAATGAGTATATTTAACAGCAAAAATAAATTTTGCATTCACAACCGTAACTTGAGAGCTACGTTAGTGCAAATTCATATTATATGTGTACTTCGTTATGAATTTTTAGTTGCATAAATGAATTTAAGAAATTACATTGGTGAACTAAAATTTCATGAAAGGACTGTAAAAAAGGGTGAACTTATGAAAACAATGATACGAAACCGTGTACAAACAACATATCTCAATTTTTAAAAATTGAAAATATTATTGCAAAACTTTTTAGTTTTCAACTATTAAATTTCATGGCCTGAAAAAACAGTATTATTGTATGAAGTAACAGGTAATATGTTATGTAGGTACAATCTATATACTTGTAAAAAAACAGAAAAATATAGTTTACTGGAAACAGTAAAAAAGTAACCGTTCATTGACAATGCAAAATACAACCAAAATTAACGGTAATAACAAACTTATGTACACTGTTTGGTCCGGTAACCAGGAGCTAACACTACAAGTTACAAGTACAAGTGCAAATTACAATTAACAAGTTCCAAAACAGTATAAACAATACATGAGTTGAGTAAAAGTTTAATGGAAATGTTTTTTTTTCAAGTTTTGATTGAATCTTTGCTAACTTCAATCAAGTTATTTTTTTACTTTAGTAATATATGAACATAAATCGTCAAACTTTTTTATTTATTTTGGTAATTGGTTTGATATTTATTTGAAACTTATTTGTTCTAATTTTGCTTGATCAATGTATATTATTGCAGTGCAATACTAAAAAATGCATTAACTTTGCATACAAGCTAGCAAGAGTACAGGAAATACTGACACTTCCCTTTTGAACCTATCAGCCTCTGTTAAAATGGAAGAAATGATTTTTCGGCAGGAGCATTGTTTTCGACGGTTAGCTAAGACTGAGATCGAGTATCGTGCTCATGTACTCTTGATACAAATACTATAAGTTGCAACAATTTGTATTAATATTAATAGTCGAACAACAATACGAAAGCACCAATGTTGATATAGATAAAAAACATATACGATTCAAATTTTACAACAAAAATACAAATATAAAAAAGTTCGTTACTTTGAAATAAATATAAAAGTTCGGAAGCGTTGAAATTTAAAATTTACTTTTGGCGTTATTTTTTAGAAGAAGTAGAAGATAACATTTCTGAATTTTATAACATTTTTTGTTACAAACAAAATTATTTCAAAAAACGCATATACTGTGCTAACCTATACCTATAACATTAGCAATGCAATTAGTTATATAATAAGTAGTGCATTGATTAATTAAAACAAATAATTAAAACAACGAATTTTTAGAAATACCAAATTTTTCGTTTCATGAAATATGTAGATTCTGAGGTAACTTTGCTGACCACAACGTATTAGTCAAATAGGTGCGTACTCGAGCAAGCTATTTAAATTTACTTGAATCAATTACATTTTCGAGCTGTTTTAAATTTTAAAATTTACTATTTAAAACTATTTAATTAGGCAGTAATGTGTACAAGGCAATATAGTTTTACCTGAGCAGTATTTACAAGCATACATTATCTTTTATGTATGAAACATAAATGTACCCGGTTTCATAAATTTATATACTAATGTCCTTGAATTCTATATGTATACTTAATGGTTTTAAAACTTTGCAGAAAATTGCACTCTTAATGCACGTCGAACCAAATTAAGACACAAGTTTAAACAATATAAAAAAAGGCTTTGTAAAGGCTCGACTTTAAGTGAATGTTTTATACTCAAGTTTAAACAATAGCTGTTAAAACACTAGTCTAAAGTGATTTTGAAACCCGATGAAATAATTTCGCGTTATATGCAATATTACTCTTAAGGTGGCGTTTTGGGTAACTTCCAAAAATTGAACTTTTAAAAATTATTTCTGCTTAAAGCATCAAAATTGTTTTCAAAGTCTCAAGGAATATGCAACACCTTAAAAAGCCCATTATTATTTTACCAGAACGCCATCTACTAAAATATATTCTTTACAGCAGGTCTTTTTTTAGAAAAAATATCAACAAACAAAACGGTAGTAATCTAATCTAAGTTTAAAGAATTAGTGTAATCCAACTTTTATAACTTAAGATGAAATCCGTAGATCCTCTAAGCCGAATACTAATCCAAAAAAACCGTGCTTAAAAAAGAAACCCATCGGGTGGATTTCACAAAGGTTATTTTACTGAACCATAGTTTTGCAAACGTTTTGCATAATTAGCACATAACTTCATTACGAAATATCGTCGAAAACCATGGTTCAGTAAAACCACCTTTGTGAAATCCATCCTTTTTGTTAATGGAAAGACAATGCGACAACATGCAGTCTAATATTCATAGAGTTGTTTGTAAAGAGGACAGCAGTAGCAGCACCAGCAGGACAGACCGACCAATACTGCCAACAGAATCACGCCCGCGATGATCACACCAACCACTGCGCCCGTCCTAAAACAAACAGAATGATTATGGGAGCTTGTGACTGAGTATATAATATCAAATTGTCGGTAACCAGGCACACGGTAATTTGGAAAGGTAATAGCGGTCCCTGTGAGGGGTTGACCGTCCGCCAAAGTGTCTGTTTTGCCAAAAAGCACTGTTATTAATTGACTTCTGTGCAAAATTGACCAGTTTTCAAAGGTTCATTTTTGATGTGTGAGTTTAGTGGACGCGAAAAATTACCCTCAACTTGCTCAACCTGTTTGAGCTTATGGTTATTGTACGCTGGCTTATGCACAATCTCTTTAGCACAACGACGAGTATGAACCGGGCTTTACGGACAAGGTTTTATAGATAAGGACGAGTATTAACCAGAATTTACGTGGAATACTCCGAGGACACTTTACGGATGAACACGTACAAACCAGGTTTTACGAACAAGTCTACCAATACAGACAAGTATGTATGAACCAGGCTTATCAACGTACGGTATTGCAAACGGACAGCAAGACGGTTTCCAGGTTCCCATGTAGGGCCAGTTGCAACACCAGTTGTAGTTGTCCCAATCTGTGGGCTGAGGACAAAAGGCCAGGTAGCCTAAAAACATTTAAAGACGTTTAAAGACGTTTCACGTTTAAAGACTACTTAAAAAACTGTTAAAATTGCCGGAACTAATTTTCAATGTATATAAACTGCAGTCAAACAGAACAATGTTATTTTTTGCACAAAACATGAGCAGAAGTCTCATTGCATTTTAACAAACTGTTTTTGTGAAAAAAATAAGGAAGAAATGTGAAAGACTTCGAAACAAACAGTGTTTTCCATTTCAACAGTTATCCGCCATTACCTTAAAGACATTCAATTTTATAAAAAATAAAAGAAGGCGTGTCATCTAGTATTTAAACAAAAAATAAAAAATGTGTCAGCTAGGATTCGATCCCTCTATCTCCAGAGGGTCTATCCCTCCCTCATACTTCTGGCACTCCTACCAGTTGCACTACCGGCTTACCATAACCAGAGGGGCACCACCATATATTTCTGTTCCCCAGTCGTCCCTTGGTGTACTGTCTGGAAGGGTCGTTTAATTCTTGAGCATCAGCTTGATACGCTAAAAATAAATAACTTTTTATAACATTTAAATAGTAAAGATTGCGTGAGTAAGAATAAGAATTAAGCTTAAGATTTAAGAAACTAACTGGAATAAGATGCATGCTGTGAAAATTCAAGCATTAGTTTCCTGAGATTCCTGAATTACCGAGTCGCCGGGTTAAAAGTAAGTGACCCGGTTTTATCTCTTTTCTGAATGTTGTTGCCATATGTTGAACATATTTTTTTAACTTTCAACGCAAAAAGTTACCGATATTGTTAATAAAAGTTCATATAAGTTATCCTTTTTAAATCCATGTATGCCAACTATCAGTGTCAGTGCTAAGCAAGTACTTTAGTAAGCGTAAGCAATACTCTTCTTATTATGTACTCTTGGTAATACTGGCAGGTAAATCATGAAAAATCATACCAAGTATATAAATCTATACTGGTCTATTAAAAAGTAAATCTGATGACACACGTTTTGAATGCCTCTAATTCGGTAAACTCACCAAAATACAGAGCTATAGCGAGCACGCTTGTCGCAGCTAACAGCGAAGCCTTCATAATTGGCTCTGAAGCCGATTTGGCAGCAAATGGGGATTAAATGTGGTGGAAATCACCAATAGCAGTTAATCGAACAAAATAAAATAATAAATAGAAATAAGTAATTAATAAAATATTAGTAAAATTGAAATTGTGCCAGATAATAGTTGCTTTTTTAAAGTTATTGGATTCTAAAAACAAGCTAATTTCATTTATTTATTTTATTTATGATTAGTAAACTGTACCTATTTTATATTTATAATATATCGTTTTATGTAAAAAAACATCTAGAAATGTAGGAAATAAGAGCAAACACAATATTATGTAAACAATTGTCATGGTGACATGCACGTCTAACGTTATTTTGGCCATTTTATCAGAGGAATGAAAATATGTTCGCGAAATTCTAAGTTCGATTCGATTCTAAATGCAAATTTGGATTTTAAATGAAAAATAAAAATGAAGAATGAAAAATTGTCTGCTTGATTTTTAACCGTTCAGTCCGGTACAAAAATGGCCTCTAATGCAACGTGTTTCATCTCCAAGAAACCAAAAAAGTACAATACTTACTGCGACAATATATACAACTTGTATATGCACAACGAAAATATATACGAAGCAAACGTAAAAGTTATACAAAGTTTTATCAGAGGAAAAGTTTTACCCAGCACACAACACAGTGTATTAGAGGCGCACACATACGATAGCGAAACCAGTTTCAAAATTTCTGTAAACACAGTGCACACAACAAATTCCTAATCTGCACAGAAGAACAAATTTTAAGGGGGATCTTGAACAATAAATTGTGTTTAAATAGGGGGGGGGGGGGGTGATTGTAAAAGCTTTAATTTCATTAAGTTGTTATTACCTGTTTCGTAGTGCAAAAATACATTGATATGTTTAAATAATTTTAAATTTTTAATAAATTTCTAGGTCACCCCTTGCTAGTAGAAAAAAAAATTAGGAAAGGATTTTTTGTACACAGGTTCCTGGGTAAAGCTTTAGGGTTGGATTTTTAACTGGAATGGAGGATAGGGTTATATGAACTGTACACGTGAGTAATATGCAGACTAAATTTTAACATATATTTAAAATTTTATTTTGAAATTGGGTTTGATAAGATGACAAAATGTGACAGTTTTGCGAAGCTTTCTGTGTTTCATTGTAGTTGCAAAAAATATATTATGTAGATTCTTTTTATTGATGTGAAACATATTGCTTTTTTTAATGTTTCGATTTTTTTTATTCATTCTTTCCTAAACTACAACTTCCGCTCTAAAAAATACAAAACAATTACAGTATCTTGATTAACAAAAAATTAAACTGACAGTATTATTTATTATTATTATTATCAACATTAAATAAAACGTTTATAAAACCTGAAACGTAACGGTTTAAGTAATTATAGATAACTTGAACCCTAAGATCTGCAGGCAATCATATTGAATAGGCAAGGATAGACAAAAATGGCTAAGAAAATTACTAAACAGTATAAATTTAATTATTGTCATTCTCACGAAACTGTCTATTTGCTAACAGACAAAACCAATTCCTTTAGCGAATTAAAGAGACTGCACTGTCTATTCTAACTCAGGTTAGAAGTGGATATCGGATTAAACGAGTTAAAATAAGTATTAGTAAATCCTTTTGATTCGTAGTTAGTGATATGTATGAGACCAAATTATTGTAAGTAATAATTGTCACTTACTAGCAAAAAATAATTTAAAAAATAAATTTACGCATCAACAACGATTTCTACTGCAGTAGCTAGAGAAGATGACTTAGATTCGTCTAGTGCGCTACATGAATGTGTTGTTATTTGGCCAAATATGTCATAGTGCAAAACTCTAGTTGCAGGTTGCATACTGCAGTGGGACACACTCTTAGGAAATAGAATTCAATTCAATTCAATGGATTAAACGGATTACATTAAAATTTGTTTTGCCAATAACTCATAACATGGTTTATGAATTTATGCGAAATTTGCAATAGCAATTCTTTGTTGCCCCTCCCGTTTGTTTACAAAATTTTATATGTCTATCTCAGCATCGAGATAAGTGATTAAGGAAATAAGTTTTAATCCAATCCGTTTAATCCATTTTAGGAATTGGCCCTTAGTCTATACAATAAGCTAAAGTGCTGTAAATGAGAAATAGGGCCTACGAGTCTTGGGGGCATTGTGGTTAGCGTAGTTAGCGGGGGCTTGAGTGTAGTGGTTAGCATTCTTGCCGTCGACGCGAGGGGGCCTGGTATCGATTCCTGGCGCCTCCATTTCTTTTTTTCTTATAAAAAGGGGCTCTTTCTTTCTCTCAACAAAGGAGCAGTCAGTCACAAACCTTTGAATTCGGAAGTGTACTAAAAGTTTCAGTTCAAAAACTTCCTATGGACGACTACCAAAAATTAAGCATGAATGCACATTTAGGTAAACTATGAAGTCAGAAACTGAAACCAGAAGTCATGAACTACTTCACTTCATATTTTGCATTCAAGAGCGTGTATAAAATTGTTTCAGTTTATTAACTCTAATCCACTAAATCCAGTTTCGGGTACAGAATCATATCTGCAAAAACCGAAATCTGTATACTTCAAGTCCAAAATAGCTCAAAACGTTACTGAAAAAACAACTGTTTGTCTAAAAAATAAATTTAAAAAAAATTACGTTAACACTACTATTATACCCTGCTATCTCTAGCATATGCAATCATGAGACACACAGTAGGCCGGCTAGGTAAGCCAATTGAGCAGTATGAGCACAGGTAAACAGTAGCGAATCAATACGGCTGTAGCCAAGGCCAACCAAGCCACAGAGTATGAATTATTAAAATTATAACTCCCCTGATGAGGTGAAAACTCTAAACCCTGCAAGAGCATTTTATTCATTTTGGGGTTTTTGGAGGTGCAGAAATTATAGACGTATTAAATCGCATTGTGTTAGTCAAAATATGTTTATAAATAATGATACTTTTTTGGTTAAAGTGATCAATAAGTAAATAATGTAATTAGTAGAATTTGTATATTTTAATTAAAAATATGCATGTAAATATACTTATGTATATTTATATGTATACAAGAAATAATTCGCATAAATTCTAACGATGTAATGTTTTTGTTGTAAAACAAAAATCTGGATGTGGGTACGAGTGATCCCATGGGAGGTTTCGAAATCCATGAGTTGGAAAAAAAGACAGGATAATAGATCAAACAATGAAATAATGAAAAAAATAAATTCACATTAAATAATTAAATAATTGTGAACAATTATATATATATATATATATGAGTCTAAACGCAACAGTGATGTGTTGTTTTTTGGTTGTGATTGTACGTGACACTTATTTTAAAGTAAAAAAAGCTGGAAAACGTTTCTTACAAGTTACAAGTACAAGTCATAAGTAACTGCAAAGAAAAAATAATTTAAAATTAATTTGGATTCGTATAAACTGACTGTTTATGTATATCTTGGCTGCATTTTAGACAAAGCAAATGTTTTTTATGAAATTTCCCTGAAGTTTTTCTTTTCCAGAATATGTATTTTGTTCTTAACTAATACCTATGTAGAATTATTATGCAATTCCATAGCCTTATTTCATATCTCTACCTTTATAATCTATTGTTTTATTGTTGTCAATGTAGGAATTACCTAGTGATGTCAAAAGTAAAATCCAATTGCATTGACTTTACTTTGGGTTTGTTCTTCAGATTTCTAGAAATGAATCAAATGAATTCACGTATAAATTGAGACTGCAGTCGTGCAGAACGCCAGTTTTCAATCTAAGAGCTTATACGCGGTTTGTGATGGGTGATGTCTGTCCAAGTAAAAGGTCCTCTTTGCCTCTTCAGAACACGTTTACCAGTCATGGACATCAACTTTCCTATTCCAAATTATACAGTTGTACCAAGAGTACATAATAGCGTCTCACTCTATACTGAAGAAGCGTGAGACACTCTTCTCTTCTTCTTGCCTGTGTTATAGCTCAGGAAGATGCGGCGCTGGTCGTTTTCAGGCCACATGTTGCCGTTTTGTACAGATCTGCTACAGAGCATGGTACAGACCTATGTAGGTGCACTAATCGTCAGACATACAATACATCCGTAGAAAAGTAACCTGGCCGTCTGAGTGCGACGAGCTTCATTCTTTGGAAAACGTGACCAAGGTTGGCGGAAAAATGGCAAACAAAATTTCTTATGAAACTGAATTTTCACTTTATTACGTTGAAAAGGAGTTCTGGACAACTTTCAAATAAAAATCTTTGTTTTGTTTTATACTAAACGTTCGGTTTCGCGATTGATGAAGCTCATCGTACGCCGATGAAAATGGAACTTTTTTTGCACAGTACTGTAAGCAAACTAAAGTACCGGCATTTTTACCGATGTAAATCCTCAAGTCAAATCTGCTAAACCCAAATTATTTAGTGACACCCTTAGTCACAGGACAGACTTGAGAAATGATTACTCATCAAACTAAGTCGAAAATAACGTAGTTGTATAATATATGCTTGTATGTTTACTTAGCAGTGTAATGGTGCAGCATCCAGTAAGAATTTGGATAAGCAAACACAGTCAAACTGATAAGAACCGGCCAGCGTGACTGTAGGGTTGACTGTTTTTGATAACGGTTGCGACACACAAGCGTTGCTATGGCGGTATATACCAAATTTTGCTGAAAGTTACAGACATGTAATAAAACGTATGCACGTAATACCACTTTGCATAATATTGAAACTAGCCAATACCTAAGTACATTAGTGATGTTAAAGAAGGCTTAGAAACTAGATTCCGTTTCAGTTTTAGTTTCCGCTCACATCACTACTCAACTCACTACAAGTAGGCTTATGCGTTACGCAATATGGGTCTAGTAGCTCAAATTTGTAATTGGTACAATTTTAACAATTGTCCACTGATCAAAACCCAGCCAAAGCTTAGACTTGCGGCTGGTGTCCTGAAAAAATGAACAAAAATTTATCAATTTTTCCCGTAGTTATAGTACACAGTTTAGTTTATCCACTTTTTTGCAGTCACTGAAAATCTTTTTAAAGGGGTAGTGTCGCGAAAGCAGTCGACTTTGCGTGGCTGTATAGCTTGTTCAGTAAAATGTTTGAGATTGCTCTTTGCTACACTTTCAAGTTTTTCAACGTATATGCTATGGCAAATATTTCTGCCAATTTTCAGCAAAATTGCTCCAGTATACAGTTCGTAGTGAAGTTGCAAAGTCGCAAGAATGAAGTTCTAAAAACCTATTTACATTCGATAATTTCGTCACAATTATCAAGTTGTTTGTTTTGCCTGTTTAAACAGAACTAAAGCACACATGCAGTAGTTTATGCAAATTGCTTCAGTATGTATTGAGTTATATTCTTTTGAACTGTGAAACTGTTGTGAACTGTGAAACACTTACAGCAATAATGAGAAATTGTGAAAAATCTAGAAGCTTATTTCGATATTTAAAGAAAAATTTACCCTTATTTTTCTTTTTTCTTATATGTTAAAAAAATTGTGCGTCGACACGCTACGTGTACTTCACAAGCTGGCCAATCTGATATCACGCCTGTTTTGCTGATCAATATGTCTCTTTTGTGTGATGTCTGGCTTACAAATGGCGATTGGTTCAGAATATTTGTCAGTGTCGGTAGTCTTCGGTCAGGAAATGATTATTTGGTACCATACAGCATTGTACTAGTTGCTCAGTTAACATAAAATTTCAAAGCAAAAAGCTCTTTTTTTGCAAACTATGAGCAAAACTGCTTTGGCGACACTTTACCTTAAACATTAATTGAGACGATGACTCTCGAACACTGGATTTAGTTATAGCACCCTGAATCAGTAACATCTATTCAAAACCCGGAACGGTTTTTATGTCTAGTTCAAATTGTATTGCACCACTATAACTAAGGCGCTTATTCCTTTCAATACAAATGGATTTGATGAGACACTTGAAATTCCAGAATTAAGTTTTGTTCCGAGCAAGGCGTCAAATGCAGGAGTCAATTAAGTTATTTAGTTTCCAGATTTTTTCAACTAAATTTTCGTTGTTCCTGTTTGAAGCTTAATGATTTGCGGATATTGTCTAGGGGCTGCGTGGCTGTGAGCCGGTATTACTCGTAAGAGATATATGAAACGACATTACAAATCATCAAATTTTGCACTTACTATTGTTACAATTGTAAGACTTGTAAAACTAAGCAAAAGACACCAGGTTGACCCAAATAAAGCCAAAAACAGCAAGTCCTAAAGGATAAAGGACTGCTGAAAATCTACTTTCAAGAAAATACCAACAAAACAATGCTTATTGTCCGCTTCACACTTGTCCTTCAGATAACAGGGAAGGGACAAAGACAAATTTTTGTCAGCCGTTTTGAAATATACAATCGTGCCTTTTTTTCTACTTTAACGGATTCATACCAACATAACATACCAGATTCGACCTGAAATTTGTTGATACAAATACTACCATGGTCCTTAAAAATCGAGTACAAAATTTACTGACTCGTTAGACAAAAAATACTGTAAAGTTTGCAATTCTACATTCAATGATTATTGATTCAAGGGGTGGGTTGCCCAGGTAAAAATTCAAAGTTCTTCAATTTTGCTTATTTTCACGTATGTTACGCCCCCAAGGCACTTCTACCTCAGATAAGAACAATCAAGCTTTAAGGTGCACTTTTGGAGTGCGTTTTGGAGTTTCAGTGATTTACATAGGCAAAAGTACACAAAAGGCTCAAAAGTAGCCTTCACTGGGACTGTTGTAGCACAAACCACATAAAACCAATCAAGCTGGAACTTGGCATAATAGTATCGGCATAATAGTGGCATAATCTAATGTACTTGGCATAATAGTATATAATGTAAGTGCAAGATTGTGTTATCCGGATTTTTATATGTATATTCAAATCTAAAATCGAAGGCAAAACGTGAAAAATGGCCGCTTTTTGGGCCCGCCAAATTTGAGTGATTTTGCATTTGGCGTCATTGATCAGGCCATTGGCAAAAAGTAAAAAAAATGGATCACAGAGGTTGATCATATGATGTTAGGCTATCGAATCTTGTAAAAATCAGCTTAGTCAGTGTTAACACAAATTTCGGGTAAAGGCACGCTTTGCAACCACAAAAAAACTTTTTTTTTGCGCCTATGATTTTAAAATTGAATTTTGGAAGCCCCTAGTAAAAAATTTGCGAAAGCACTGGTTCCAGGCTTCCCAGCTTGTTACATCTGCGATGCGCCTTTCCTGGGGCTACATTGTTGTGTGGAAATTTGAAGCGAAGCGGAGAACCTAAATTTTTTACTTTTACAGGTAGCACCCTCCCCCCTTAAGGACAAAATATATAATAACGAAGATGCCGATAACCCGGGCTTGTAGATGTAGCAGTCTTAAGAGCAATTTGATGAGCTATTTGCTGAAACGGCTGGTTTATATCTAGGTGCTTTTTTTACTTGTTACCCAAAAAACTTGCATCGTATTTAAAAATGCAAAGCTTGAGTGTTCAATTACGATTCGAATAGAAAATTCGATAGAAAAGTTACATTTACAAAAACATTTTGTTCATTAAAACCTACGAGAAGTCGAACGATTTTAATGATTTGAAAACGATTTTAATTTAATGATATTGTAAAGTACCTAGCTACTAAAATTAGTATCTGCTGACTCCGGAGTTAAGCCGGAGTTGGAGTCACTTGATTCCGAACTCAAATTAAAACACTTTAACTCCGAATCAAGTGACTCTGACTCCACTTTATTCCAAGAGTCTGGCAAGTAATTTCGGTCCGTACAGTAGTGTAACACTGTAACACCTTGGCAGAACCCTCTAAAATTGGGTAATTACTTACAGTAATCCAAAACTGCTGTTACCAGGGAGATTACGGTAGAAATCAGATACTTATTACTTAAACCCGCCTGAAAAAGGCGCTGCTCTCCTCTGATTGGTCAGTCAAAACCTGTGTACACAGTTTGCAGAACCTGTACTTTGATCATGTGACTCTTGACCTTATACTACTTGTTTTTATATACGGTATGTTTTTCTATGTTTTGACTACGGGCGTTCGCAGTACTTCCTAGAGCCTCGTTTGCCCTTAGTCAGTTCACTTCTGTAATAAACGCCTCTTTCAACCAGTGGCCTTTTATTGCTAATCAGCCACTTTTGGTGCTTTTCACAGTAGTTTGACTTTAATCACTAAGACAATAAAAAACAAGGCATTTTTATTATTAATTTATTTGCCAAAATCCATAAAACCAAACTCAGAATGGTAAAATCCACGTTGTGGGGTTGGCAAATTTCTTCTGGTACTCATTCCTGCCAAAATATCTCTGATCGACAACGAAGTGTTCACAAATCCAAAATCTGCCAGATATTTTGTCTTACTAAAATCGCTGCCGTTTTTTATGTTTTTGACTTCATTTGTGATTCCATCCGTCACTGGAATGTGAGTCAGCGATAAAATCAGTCTTTCCAGTTCGACCACCGTTATCGTATGTTTCGTCGCAATCACAGCAATAGAATGATTTGGTTCCGGACTGATAACCACCTCAAAGTCCTGTCGAACCAAAGGCAAACCCTCAGGCGTTAAACCTGTGGCCAGGCTACAATTTTTGTCGCCATTAACACAATCGTCCAGCAATGAAGTGGTATTCCTTAGATTTCGGATCAGAACGTTGATTGGCTGTCCCCGGGCTTTTATGACGATTTCGTTCTGGAAATAAGTGATGTTTATACCCTCCGGCGTACGACAAACCTCTCCTTCGCTGCAGTTAAGGCTGTTGCGAAACTCGCTGTGGTTTTTCAGCGCTCGCAAAAGTACGTCCATGTCAGCTGCTTCTGAAAAAAAAATTAAATAAAATAAAAATAGTTTAAAAATAATGTAGTCATTGGCTACAACGGGTTGCCGACCGTATTTCATTGACCATGTATTTCAGACAAAAACATGGTCAGTGTAATGTGGATGTGATGTAATTTAGATAGAATAGCGTTTATGGTAGAAAAAGTCCACTACAGTAAGACAAACAACTACTATGCTTAGAGATAATCTCATATGGCGAGATAAAAGAAAAAAGACAAAAAATATACACAAATTGTCTTGGTATTCACGTGTCTATTTTCAGAGCAGAAAATTTTTCAGGTAAACGGACATACGGCTGAAAACACGAATCACCAATTGATACTCAATATCATTGCATGAAAAATACAAATGCTCACTGACGACACTGCTTGTTAACTTATTCACTAATTACCTTACTATACTATTTACCTTACTATACTATATAAATTTCCGATTCTAAATTATGATGCAAGCTTAGCGTCAAGTTAAAGGCCATGTCACCCATCATTTGAAAGCTCTAACAATTTCCTCTCAAATGGCGTTAAAATTATTATTCTACCACTTCCGTATCAAAAGTTATGGCCCCTGAAAAATTTCATAAAAAGGGCTGATTGTACTACAGATCACACTATGGGTGATCAAATCCCAAAACAATTGAAGGCAAAAATTCAATTTTTTTGCTCATTTTTCAAATAATGTAACATAGACTTAACTTAGATGTATACAACATGGTCGAACTAGTCTAAACTAGACGCACTAGACTTGTTAAATTTCATTAATTTTTGATAATTATTTCGACAATAATTGTAAAAAAAGAAATAGACCAAACCTACTCAATTTAACTGTGAGCTCCATGTTTTCTTCTTCAGCTTTAACGTTAGACAAAAATAGTGACATAAAAATTGTTATAAATGTAAGCAGACAGATATTTTTTGCCGTCATAGTTGACCTGAAAAGCAAAAATAAAATCATCGATTAAGCAGAAACACCTTCATTTGTCTCTTTCATAAAACAAATTGATTAAATTTAGATTTTTTGGATAAAACATTGATACCCATACTTATCACAGAACATACAAAGCATTTGGAGTTTCGAACATACCTTTAAACTTTGAAACTTTAAACTAAATTTAAATGGTAGCTATCTCTTGACTCATTGGATTTAGCTTGATAACTTAACAAATTAGCCTGTTAATTTTGAAGTTTTGTTAGTATGACTAAATGATAACCTTAAAATGTCAACATCACGGATTAAAAATTAACTTAGGTAAAGATTAACTCTAAAGTCTTGCCAAAAATTGTTGAACCCTGAGACTACTCGTTGTACTCATGATGCTTACAACTCTTTATTTTCGTAAAAAATGGCGTGTTTCATTTTGTCTCAGAGTCCAGCATTTTTTGGTCAGACATAAGCTCATACTGATCAGTACAACTGCACGTTTGCCCGTAAGATATCAGTTTTCTAAAACCTACGTCACCACGTTTGTACTTTTCCTAAAGAAATTTCTATACGGATACGAACACGGTCAAGTAAGATCACAGCTTAAGCAAGATTTCAAACTTTTTTAGTCAATTTAAAATAACTTATTCAAGCCGGTACATTGTCGTAAATAAATCTGTAAATGTGCAAAATCTGCAATAAATCGTAAAATAAACTACATTTAAGGTTACTGCAGTAACCACAACTTGGAAAAAATTAAAAAAAGAAACTAATACGCCATATCAAGAACAGCTCAACGTAAGAAAAGCCTTTACTGCAAGTTGCGTGAAATTTTGAATTTTTATTATACATTGTAAACTCTGACCCAAAATTGCGCGTTTTTGATTAACATTCAACTATTATGTAGGGCAAATAATGCGAAAAAAATATTACAAAAAACCACAAAACGTTTAAATTATTGGCTACAACTGAAAACCATACTGTCACATTTAATGAATAGGTGGTGATTAATTGCGATAGGGTGTAAAATTAGGTGGAGTTAGGAAATGTATATTAGCAATTTTGCCATGTACAAGTAGTCACGGTATCGCGCTATACATATATATATATATATATATATATATATATATATATATATATATATATATATATATATATATATATATATATATATATATATATATATATATATATATATGGAATATAGTATATATATATATATATATATATATGTATATATATATATATATATATATATATATATATATATATATATATATATATATATATATATATATATATATATATATATATATATATATATATATATATATAATATAATTGTTTCTGCGTCAAGTCAATAGTATTTCTTGGGGGTTTTTCATAAATCCAACTGTATTAGATTAACTACATCAACTTGATAACTGAAAATAAGATTATATGAAATTTGTAAAGTTTCGCAAGTATACGCAATTGACAAGTTTTAGTCATTATGTCATTAGTTATGCAATATAGTTTGTGCTAAACGACAAAGACAAAGACAAGGACGAGTATGAACCGGCTTCACACTGATTTCTCATACTTTTGTATATTTACTTAATATTTTGCGTCACACACAATTCAAATGATTTTTTTCCGTATCGCTGACAAATGTTACTCTTAATATTAATTCCGATCCCTGAACCTTAAGTCTAAGTTTTCTTAATCTCCCATTGTTGAAACCCGCCGGATTAATACCTATTTCACAAAACCAACTAAGTCACGAGCGCTTTTTATGCTATAGGCTAAATTACTGATAATTTTTGTACTTTTTACTACGTATACGATCCCTCAATTAAAAATAAGAAATTTAAAATTATTACTAGAGAGGTAAGAAGATTCAGTAGGCGCCAACTCCCCCCTCCCCCCCGGTTTTTGGGTTTGTAGGGGTTTCCATCCCTCGCCCTATCAGTCAAAATTGTAGGCAATCACCCGACATGACTTTCCATTTTCGCTCCTATTGGTTACGGAAAATGAAACCCTAGAAGAGTTTGTAGGGCTTTCCATTTCTCGCCCCTATTGGTCAAAATTCTAGGCAATCACCCAACGTGACTTTCCATTTTTCGCTCCTATTGGTTACGCAAACTAACACCGTAGAAGGGTTAGAAGATTTAGTAGGCGCCCACCACCCCGGTTTTTGGGTTTGTAAGGCTTTCCATTCCTCGCTACTATTAGTAAAAATTATAGGCAATCACCCAACATGACTTTCCATTTTTCGCTCCTATTGGTTACGCAAACTGAAACCCTAGAACTGTAAGAATATTCAGTATGCATGCCACAGTCTCCTATTTCCCACGGAAAAATATTAATGGGTTCACTCAAAATTACTGACTGTTGTCACTCAAAACGTGGTAGACTGGCCCAGACAATGTACAAAGGCATGCCGACCATAAACGGCTCCAATTAGACTTGCATATTAACAAAGACTTACCAGACCTATGGCCACAGATACACGTGGGGGGAAAGTCCCCCAGATTTGAGATGTCGAGACTTGCTCCCCCTCTCAAATTTGACCTACATAAAAACTTAGATGAATCAAATATTTAAGCAGATGCAATTTATTGAGTTTTTACGTTCAAGCCGCCCCCCCCGCAGGTTTCAAGGCGATCTTAAAATTTCGAAAAACCAGGGACAAGCCCACCCCCATATAAGACCCCGTCTACATGTATTATGCCTACGGCCCTAGAACACACTCACGTAGCACAACTATTATATGATATTCAAAACAACAGTCTTACTTGTTTTAAATGCACACTGAGGTTGCTTTTATTTTTATTATTTTTTCATTGAATGATATTGCAAATATTTTTAATTTAGGTAAGAGGGAACATGATGACTTTCTAGGCATAACTAAATTTTACTAGAAATTATCACTTAATCATTGAATTAACTTATTTTTTACTAATGATAAATACTAAATGGACGCCGGCAAGGACTACCTAATGTGTGCATAATTTGCAATCTGAATCTGCAGTATTTACACAAGTACTCAAGCCAGCAGGCGGTCACATTTAGTCGGCCAATTATCTGCCTGCAGTTTTGAGTGCTAACAGTCAGTAATTTTGAGTGACACCATTAAATAACATGCTTTTCCACAGTCTCCTATTTGTAACTGGCAGCTTTCCCGCAGTCTCCTATTTTAACTTACCGTTTAAAATAGCCCAGTTTCGACCCTAATAAGTTGTTTTTTAGTGAATCATTGTGTCCATGCGCAATAAAAGTATTTACTTTGAACGAATGGCACTATTAGAATTTGTGGGTTTTTGATCGCTAAAATTTTAACAATTTTCAAAAATTTAAAAATTTGAAATTTTTTAAGAAATTTTTAGATCTTTAAAATTAGTTTTTTGAAAGTCCTGAGGTCGAGAGGAGTCCGTTGGTGCAAAAAATATTCAAATCGGCTCAGTAAATTCCAAATTCCGGAGTGGTGGGGGATAACGGAAAAGACACAGCAAATATGATTATTAAAAACAAAAATTAAGGCTAATATCTTGATAATATCAACTGCTAAAACTAAAAAAAAACTAAAGCTCCCCACTCAACAAGAAAAAGTAAAAGTAATAATATGATAATTGACAAAATTGTAACATAGAAAACCAAAGTACAAATTATAATGTACAACCATGACATGAGTAGTACAATTATTGTAAAAGGTGTCACAATGAATCTAAATCCGAACAGGTGTCATAACGAGTCATAAAGTTGTAGCTCAGGCCTTTTGTAAGTATGCATTTTGAATAATGCGGTTGTCTAAAGAGGATAGGAGACTGCGGGAAATAGTGGAGTTGCAATTAGGAGACTACGGGAAATAGGAGACTGCGGGAAATAGTGGAGTTGCAATTAGGAGACTACGGGAAATAGGAGACTGTGGGAATATTATTGCACATGGACACAATGATTCACTAAAAAACAACTTATTAGGGTCGAAACTGGGCTATTTTAAACGGTAAGTTAAAATAGGAGACTGCGGGAAAGCTGCCAGTTACAAATAGGAGACTGTGGGAAATAGGAGACTGTGGCATGCAATCGTCACGAGAAAGCTATGGTTATTCGTGAAGCAAGCAGCAGTTTCGCAAGCAACTGTCACAATTCAGCGAATAAGCTTTGGTTTCAAAGCACTGCAATAAGTTGAAAATGGAAAATTTCAAGTTTGCAATCAAAATCAGGTGAATCAAAAAATCAGTTCAAGCTAAAGCTTGAACATTTAAACTTGAATAAAAAATTTTAAAATTCAAGTTTTTTAAAATAAGTTGGACAGAGTATAATTTAAAAAAGATTGCGAGAAAGGAATAATCACGAAGTCTAGTATACATATGTGTTAACTAAAAATTACTTCATTAACAGTTGCTTTTGAAGCAGGAAACTTGGAAAACTTTAAAGTAAGATAATGCAAAATTTTAGAAAAGAAAAATCTGTACACTTAACTGTCAGTTTTACGAAATGTAAAAGAAGATCTTATCAAGTGATGCAAAATACTGTAAATAGACTATAATAAACTGAACAAAATATAAAAAAACATAACAAAAGAAGTCGTGATTACGAGATGCTAGTTTTGACAAAGTCATTTTTGGAAAAAAAATGACAAATGAAAAAAGTTGCACAAACATGCACTCACCGTGGGAGAAATATAAGTGCGTTTCGTTTCGGTCAAAAAGTTCCTTAAAAACTTTTTCAAAACTTTTAATTTCAGTTTCATTATGTTACAGAATGCACATCTGGGAGCATGCCTTGTTTATAAATTGACTGTTGTCGCTTGAATGAAAAGATTTACCTGCGAAGAATTTTAAAATCAGTTTTTTAGGATTACAAATGAGCCTGAGTAGTAATTGGCCTCTGTTTGGGAATACAAACCGTCATATTTTTGTAAAGTGAGGGATATAATCATGAACAGAAGTCAGGGCAAAAAGTTGAATTTAAATTCCAGTATTGAGTATCAAACGGAAATTTATTCCTGTTGGGCCACAGCCGAACAGGACTTTAATTTTGATTCTGGAATCTTAACCAAGTGTTAGCGTTAAAGTGTCAATGAGCGTAGTGTGTTTCACACGTCTGTTACCGTGGTTTTGCGTTTGTCAACCCTGAAATGCCTTGTATAATGACAGAATTGCGCGAATTCGTGGATGTTGAGAAGGTAAGTCGAAAACACAAAAAATCTGACAAAAAGTACTGCCAAGAATCGAGCCTGTGCCCTCATGGTCACGAATCTACCAAACTAACCACTCGACCACACAGATCTTACAGAGGCTTAACTATACATAAGATAATAATTATTACAATCCTAACCTTCCATTTTGCGAATATTGTTTCATCGGTAAATAATAGTTTTAGTAATCAAACATCACTCAACTACCTCAATAACTACTTAATAATTAATTGCCAAAAGCTTTTGACTGAGCTTTTGCAGTTTAAGACAAAGTGGTTGTAAACTGCCTTTTTGTGGAAAATCGATGAAAAAGCACAGTATAGCTGGCCCAACAGGTTTACGATGGCCTCTGGCCAATGTACTTGAAAGTTAATGCTTGATGCTTACTGAAGGATTTTGACGAAAACTCAGCTTGTTCTTCCTGAATTGAGTGTAAAGCGGATAGGATGCAAATTTTCATGTTGTGCCACAGCACAACAGGTCTTTAATTTTGAGTCTGATGGATTACATAGGACTGAGAGTGTAATATAAGCTTGTGCGTTTGTTTGCTGTGCATTTTGGCTCCAATGTGCGTGCGTCACTGCATTGTTCAGCACAAAAGTTACACAGCATTCAATGATCACTTTCAATGTGCGTTTGTGTAGCTCATGCATGTTACGCATTTTGCGTGAGTCACATTGCTGTCAATATTGCTATCTGATCCTAGAAATCTTAATTTGCAAAAGCTTGCTGTAAAATATCTGAGCATGTGCGGGTACACAAGTTGCAAGTGCAAGTTTATTGTGCCAAATACAATTGCATTTACACCAACCGCAGTTTGCCACACAGTTTGTTTATAGTTTTTTACATACAATCATAGTAGGCTTATACAAAAGATGTACTGGCTGTTCTATGTTAATTCATATTTCAAATGAATATATTACAACTACAGTATGAATTGCGTTAGCAACTGGTAGGTATTCTGACCAATGCCTAGCAAAGAGCGACAAAAATCATCATTGTCGTGTTTTACCAAACAAGCCCAACCTGCGGCAAAACCTTCAGTAAGTATTAAGAATTATGTTCAAGTTAAGCTGACCAGCAGGTCAGCTAAAACCTGTTGTGCAGCAGATAATTATCTCATTGTAAAATGTGTATGCAAAAGTTCAAAGCGTTTTTATGCAATCTTACAATAAGTTGTTTATGCAAAAACTGGAAAGAGTTTTAATTATCTAACAACAAATTATGTAGGAATGGGTTGTTTTCATGAGTGAGAAGTGTATTCATTCTTTCATGACCAAAAATGACTACAGTTCGCAGGAAACATACATAAGATGCTGCCAACAAAATTATCTGGTCAAATGTTGGTACTATCAGATCAGCAATGTGACACACATGAACTAAACAAACGCACATTGACATTTTTCCAGCTTACAGTGTAACTTTTGCACTAGACATTGATGTGACGCTCGCGCAGTAGCTCTAATATGCAAAGCAAACTAACGCACAGACGTACATTGCACTACAAGCCCAATGTATTCCGCCAGAAATTAAAATTAGAGACCTGGGCCCGATTGTATAAAGAATTTCAACGGCCGTTGAAATTTGAACGGCCGTTGAAATTTGAACGGCCGTTGAAATTTTGCTAATTTTTATAAAAATTTCAACGGCCGTTTATTTCAACGGCCGTTGAAAAATTCTCCGTTGAAATCTACATTTTCTCCATTGCTATTGAACATTTTAACTGCCGTTCAAAATGTTTCGATTGTATAAAAGTCCGTTGAAAATTTTCAACGGAGGTTTTCAGCAATTTTGACAGCGATTTTATAAACAAAATTTTTCCGTTGAAATCAACGGATTTTCAGAAATTTCTCCGTTGAAAACACGCGACTAATCATTTTTTCCACTACTCGTTCTAAATTTTTAAAAATTTCAACGGCCGTTTAGTTCAACAGCCGTTGAACTGCCGTTGAGTTCAACGGACCGACAAAGCTCCGTTGAAAATATGCAATTTTTAAAATTTGTTGCAAAGTGTTTACTTGTTAACATCAAATAGCAAAGGAACATTGATAATTGAAAACTCTTAATTTTACTTTTATAAATTCATAACTTTATACAGTTGATGAAAAAATTTAATATTAAAAATCAAATTTTCAAATTATTACTAGTAAAAAATTACACAGCAGTTTGGGAGGTTAATATTCGCAAAAATGGGCAAATTTCTTTCCTTGTTTGCAACTAAGGGCCTATTCCTTTACCGGATTAAAGGGTTAATTATAATCGGACTAAACGTTTAAAAATTATGCTGAAAAATGCCATTCCAAAACCTCCGGATTAAACTAAACGGACTTAACTTATAGCGCACTGCTTTTTAATCGGACTAAACGGACTAAACTATGCACGCCAATGTTAAGCGTGCATGTTAAATTTGTTTAGTCCAGTGGTAGTTTTGGATGGGTTTTGACTAAAATTAAGCCGCCGACTCCTTACTCGTTTAGTCCGTTTAACCCGATTGGATTTCTAGACCTCGGACTAAAGTAAGTCCAGTCCGTTTAATCCGGTAAAAGGAATTGGCCCCTAAGTTACACGAAGTTTTGTTTTCTGAAAATCTAAAAATCTTCGTTGAAATTTCAACGGCCGTTGAAATTTCAACGGCCGTTCAACGGCCGTCTACCCTAAAGGACTTTTTTGATGAAGTCACACGACATTATGTTCTAAAAATCTTAAAATTCTCCGTTGAAATTTCAACGGCCGTTGAAATTTCAACGGCCGTTTATCTCAACGGACTTTTCTTTATAAAATCACTGTTGAAATTCACATTTTTATCTGCCAAAATCACATGATTTCATCGTTTATAAAATTCAAACAATTTAAACGGCCGTTCATTTCAACGGCCGTTGAGTTCAACGGCCGTTGAAATGTTTATACAATTGGGCCCTGGTGTGCTGTGGCACAACAGGAAAAAACAAACGCACACTAAGACTGTGCAAGAATGTTACTGTTCTGCAAATGTGACGCACGCCCTTTTCTTGAAGAATGTAAACTAAACGAACGTACTGACAATAGAATTTAGTGTAAGCTATATGTTAATCTCCAGAATCAAAATTAAAGACCTGTTGTGCTGTGGCACAACAGGAAAAATTTGTGCAGTAAGCGATTGTGTAGCAAGTGTTTCGGACGTGTTGTTTGTTTAAATTAAGAAACTAATA
>JASANF010015768.1:0-48963 GCA_030248245.1 Trissonchulus sp. WLG1_4 | reverse complement strand
AAAGGTTTTTGTATACAATATGGTGATTTTCTTGACGAGATGCTTCGGTTGGAGTCATTCTTAGACTTCTGTGCCTAGAGTTATTGTATCCGTTGACTAGATCTGGCAAATGTCCAAGTATTTGTAAGTCCTATTCTTGGTGAAATACTTCCATATTTTTGATTTTATAGTTCTATTAAATCTTTCTACAAGACTACACTTGATATCAGGGTTATTGCATATGAAAAATTTTGTATTGTAATTTTCCAACAGATTTTGAAAAGTTTTATTCAAAAACTCTTTCCCTTTGTCAGACTGCAATTTTTTCGGGAATCCATTTGATTCTAAAATTGTTTTAAAAGCGTGAGTAATATCTGCTCCACTTTTACTCCTAACAGGAATAACCCACGCAAATTTTGAAAACGCATCTATACAAGTCACAAGAAATTTATAATTTTGATTATGTTTAGCAATATTTGACATATCTGCCAAATCAATTTGCCACAAGCCGTCAATTTCTGTGACAAAATACCTACTTTCCTCATATTTTCGTCGTACTGGTTTGTGTAGAGTATATGTATCTTGATTTTTTAACCAATTTTTTACTTGATTTATAGAAATTCCATGCTCTTTAGCTGCAGAGTATAACTTTTGCACACCCGAAAAGGATACGCTACTGGCCGGATCATAGTACAATTTAGCTAAGATGCTTTCCATTTCAGAGTTTTTAATGCTGTCTCGATTCCTGATCCGTCTTGTAATCTTTTACGTAATGCAGATAAACGCTGTAGTGAATCAGAGAGGGGTCTTGTTGGAGTAGTCACTATATCTGATTTTGTTTCAACTGGCTTGGTGGACTGGAGACGGTGCATATATTGCCATCGAGTTTGGTTCCCTACTAGTTCACGGGGAACATTGCTATCTTTTAACGCCTTAGCAAACAGCTGCCACCCTGTAGCGGGGCTCTTACTGGGCCGGTAGCGTACAAAATCATGAATCAAGTCGTGAATACGTGAACCCTCAATAACCTGTCCTTGGTACTCAATCTCACCCTTTTCATTAATTTTGAGCTCTGATATTTTACGAATGTAATCAACTAACTGGCGACCCGTGTCTTTAAGTGTTTTTGGTAGTGAATCAATAATTGGATCGCTAAGTAGCGTAGGCTGTACCTGCTTATCTGTCTTAATTTTGTACTCTTGGGGCTTATTTTTTATCATCCGTTTTCTATAATTTTCTTGTCTGTACAAAGCTAATTTGACGTCAGCAGGAAGATTCTTTTGTTTGCGAATTTTCTTTATATCTTTTTCTAGAGCATCTTGGTGCTCTAGGAAAAATTCTGGTCTTACCAACACAGAGTACTCCATTACTTTCGAAGTATTAAGTCTGAAACTAACCCACCAACAATTCCAATTAATGGTGCCAATAGTGCTGGCAAAAATCCACCGTGTTGCATAATTGTCTTTCTTTTATTTTTCAACGGAGTTTTACCTCTAAGTTTTCTCAAAACTGCCTTATATCGCTTCAGTTTCTTCTTTTCTGCAGGTGAAAGCTCTATATTACCCGACAAAACATTTTCTACACAGTCACATGTGGTTTTTATTAAATCATTACGTGCGGTAGAAATTATTGCATTGCGCTAATTGTGGTTTCACTTGCACAATACGCGCAAAAAATCAATATTTTGCTCAAACCGTTTAGCCATAGTTTTACTTTTGAGTTTTTAAAATGCGCTTTTATTAGTTTTTCAACCTATACACCCCGTTTAGCTCATTTGGAAAAATATTCATACGTAACCTGAAATCCTCTGGCGTATTTTGGTCCAAATCAATAAACAAGTATCCATGTGGCCGTGCAGTTGCATGTTCAAAAGCTTCCACAAAACCTTTTACTTTTGTAGGAAACATTTGCTTGGCCAAATTTATAGGAGTAAGTTTGTCTGCAGGATTTTTCATCAGTACAATGTACTGACAATTGATTCTGCTTGTACGCTGTTTATCAAAAAATATATTTTGAGTTATGTGAATTACACTACTTGACCAATGGTGGCACCCACGAGTAAAAAGTTCAACTAATTTGTTACTTTTACCAATTTCAGTCATTAAATCGTCCAAAACTAGCAGTTTTGGTATGTGCTTAGTAGACTTTAAAGTATCAACATCAGGCAATCCTTCGTGAAAATCAACGTGTGGTAAAGACTCATACGCAGGTTGCCATTCAGTATAACACCAAATAATTTGTTCAGGAGGGGGTGCTACCAGTTGATCAGCAAAATTTACAAATTTTGAAACAAATGTGGTTTTACCCGATTTAGTAGGTGCTGCCACAATACATGTGAAAGGATGCTGTAGTTTCAAAAATGGTGTCGGAATAACACCTAAATCACCTATGTTTATGTCTTGGTGTAATGCATAGCGTTTTTTCAGGTCAATCAATTGACCTTGCACTTCAGGTCTAAGCTGAAAATTACTTAGAGCAGCCATACTATTATGCTACTATTGAAAACCTAGCTGTTTTTATTAAATTTCGTACATTTGCATTAGATCTTCTCGTGTTAGGTACAGTGGACCAGCAATACCAAATGCGATTTGCTTGTCATCAGCCAGGCATAGCTGAAAACCGCTTTGATTTGCCTTAAATGAACACCTTCTGTAACATTACATGCACTATTCATTTGAAAGCAGTTTTGTAAAAACTGCTGAATTTTTGTAAACTTTTCCAGAGAATAGACAATACGCGCAGTACCTTGTACTATTCCTATTTTCCCAGTAGGTAAAAATTCTATAGTTGTAGGTGAAAAAGGTAATATTTCATCTTTCTGTTTTTTAATGGCGTTATTCTGAGCACTGAGGATCAGTAAAATCACACAAAGTAGTAGCAAAAGAGCACTTAGCACGTAAAGTGCTATAAAATGACAGCTACTGACAATTTTAGCTTGCCTAGACTTTCGAGCGTAACACTCAATATCCATGTTTAACTTTGAAATTTACGGTAAAGTTTGGCTTTATATTAATTTTGTCAGCCCTCTGCTTTCTTCCTCCACGACTTGGGACGTGGCATCGGCGCATTACTGACCAATTTTTATTTTTTTTATTTTAAAGACTTGAATGTTTTGCCTTTTTTTTGTGGTCAGCAAGGTTTAACCTAGATATTTTTGGTTTTTTTAAATACAATGTACAATACATTTACAACAGTGCATTAATTTGTGCAACACTTTAGAGGAATTCAGATAAAACTTCTGAAAGAAAATGATGGGAAATTTAACTAAATCTTATGAAAAATCCGAAAATTTTACAATAAATTAATGCAAACAATTATGAATGCAATTCAAAATACATTCAGAAAACGAATACTTTTTACAAACGCGACCGCCTAGCCAATTCAGTACACGAATAGTGTTCTTTTTGCAATAAACTTTCTTCAGTTCTTCACGAAGATCAGTCATTGCTTCTTGAAGGGTGACGAAATTTTTCCCAGAGTTTTTGACAATCGCCCCCTCGCGATCAAAAATTTTGTATGTGTAGCCCAAATTAGGGGGGACCTCGTTGGAAATTCAATTTGTTTGGTCATCTGCAGGCTTTTGCAGAGCGCATCAAGAGTATTTTTGCCTTGTTTGTCAAGAAACATCACCAGTTCTTGATTGGCTTCATACGTAGACTTCCACCGCAGCTGTTGTCCTTTCGACTGACTGACAACTCTCCACTCTAGCAATAAAGGTAAAACTAGCTCCAATTTGAGCTCTTCAGCAAATTTCACTAGATGAGAAAGAAGACGACCGCTCTCCATAACTGACAGAACTAGAATGACGACTTAAGGAAAAATTTCCCCTTTTATACCCTATCAAAATGAAAAAGAACCAATCAGAATTGACTTGACTGGTTAAAACCGGTTTTAATGATCACGTGACCAAGAATGAAAACCAAAATAGCATAGTTGAGTGGCTAAGACAGGGATTTATATATTATGACTAATATACAAATACTGCAGAATCCCTCTCTTAGTCAATCAACTACGGTATTACTTACCTTATGGCTTGCTAACTTATCTAAGCTACATGCTCAGGTGAAGCATAACTGAAACAGGTTTTGTAGAAAAGTTTTTCGTTTTGTCCTTGCCAAAGGGACTCATCAGGTACCTTCTGGGCCAGTACGACGAGGTTTAGTTTCAATTTTGTATGAATTAAAACAAATAAGTTGTAAAACTTTGAATTTTGAATAAAAAATATTTGATTGAAAAAGTAAAAATATTGGGCTAGTAAAGAAAAATGATAAAGACTTGAAGTAGTAAAACTACTGAAAGTAAAAACCATGTCTTAGACAATAATTTACTCTATTAACTTAAAAATCTGAAAATTTACCTTTAAGGTGAATTTGGATGTAGAAAAATTGAAACTAAACCCTGAGATTATGAAACAGTAAGAGATTGTTAATTTCATATATTTGAAAATTTATGTGAAATTTCATGATAAAAAAGTACATTTTTCTTACTGTAGACATAATCCCACCACATTACATTACACAACATACATAACATGCATTACATTACACATTACATAATAAAATACTGACCTTTTTAGGCTTAATTGTTTTGCCTTTTTTTGTTTTTTTCTTTTTTTTTATTTTGCTTTTTTTAATTTTTTTATTTTGCTTTTTTTGTTTTTGGTCAGTTTTAAATCGTTTGTATAATACAATTCACAACAATACACATACAATGGCCAGTTTCCGAATGAAAACAGTTAAATTTGGCATAAACGTATACTGTAGCAGCAAATTTGACTAAAATTTATAAAAACACTAATTTTAACTTGTAGAAAGCTGTTAGAAAGTTAGATTTTGTAATGGCCGTAGGCATAACTAGTCACACCATCATCCAACAAATACCGTTTATTATCATAACAGGACAAACTGGTCTTATTCAAATGCACACTATACAACTGATGCATAGTACTACGAATCAAATTCATATTATGATACATAGACGTACGGTCAAACAAGGTATCCACATAATCAGCATGAGAAATACATTTCTTTACAACAGATTTCTTAATACCCTTAGCACGCTTCTTATCTACACCATTACATACAAAACTGTACATTTTGGCACGCAGGCCACAAAATTCACTGATGGGGCTACCAGCAGTTTCATCCTTCATTTTCCCCAAAACTTTTTTGTTCTGGACGGAAAACAGAGGATGGCTCGGAAACAACGGATTCCGTCAGACTAATTCGTGTGTTGTCCAGAATAAGTATGTATCCAGAGCGGTGTCCCCAATTTTTAGGTCCCCAGCCAGACAAAATGCAATGACACAGACCGATGAATGCTTTTCACAGACCAACCAGACTAGCCAATCGATTCAAAATCAAAACACGGTTGACGTTAGTCAACCGCAGCAGACGCGTTTGATTCAGAAATGCCTAACAGTATCCGCTGTTCAGTCACCTATTCCTGCTCTACCGAGTGTGCGGCAGTTGCTCACTGGACCTGTGGCATCTCAACAGGCACATTCGTTGCCTCAGCCATCCTCAACCACTGTGTATGCTACCCCGCACGCTCAGACGCCCCTCTACCAGCCGATGCCCGCCTATGCTCCAACATCGGCGTTCCCCCAGGCTCCCAGCTGCCCCCAGACGCCTCCCGCGTATGGCCAGTCGCTAACAACCAACCCGACGGCTAGCCCGCGTATCGCTTGTCCCTGTCTTGTCGGGCAGTGCCTAGGCCACCCCGCTGGTTTTCCTCAACCCCAACGTCAACCAGCCTGTGGCCACACCCCGTTTCCAGCCCAGCCCTCGCAGTACGACCCGTCTCAACAAGGGGCGGTCGGAGAATTTTTCATACCGCCTCATGTGCTTTTCCCCCAACAGGAGTGGCACACCTTCCAGTAACGTACTGTAACAATCTAGTATATATGGTGCCAGTTGCTGCTAATTTTTGCTAACAGACTACTCAAATTCTATAGTGATAATTGTTTTACAATAGAAAAACGATTTCTGTAATAATTAAATTAATTAAATTCGAAACTTAATCAAAGGACATAAAAATTGTAGTTAATAACCGAGAAACGCATACCAGTGCTTCGCATTGTTGTCCATGTATTCATTACCAGACCATTCTTAATCATGAGCTTGTTCTAAATGAATGTTTTCATTTCAGTACCGTGGGAAATATATCGGTCATTTCGAAAAAAAAACAGTCATTTTAAACTTACCTTTTAAAAATTCAAACGAGGACGTTTGACATAAAAACCCCCGGTATGTGATGAAAGTACGTACCTAAGCCAGACTGCAATTGTCTATCATTGTCATTGCTAATGTACGTACATGTCTACCTAGCTAATGCGGAAACTATTACCTAAATTTATATTTCGCAAAGGCGAAATATTAAGAGCCTAGCAAAACCAGTTTTTAGTTTTTTATAATTTTGACATTTCACAAATCTTTCAAATCTACCGCATTCGTAGAAATTAGTTTTTATGAGATTTAGATGTCTTATTATTTTATCTTTTGCAACTTTTTATAGAAGTTTTAAATGTCAATCTTCTAAATATAACCTGGTCGCTAAACTATATAAGCTACTGAACTTTGAGCTAAACAGACTTGAGACCTTGCGATATTTGCCTCTAGCTCGACTTGGCCCTCATTCTGTCGCCAGACTACTATCGTATTTAGACATATAGCTGCATGTTATTGCGTTGCATATCACCTATATACTCACACCAGACCTATGATTATTAAACTATATGATTTATAATTCGTGTCGAGTTTGCTTTGTACCAGGGCCTAGGTATACCCTCGTGACCCCCCTTTTCCAACCGTCACACTAGCATAAACGTATCTTTTGGGAAAGAAATACGGTAAGGTCCTAAATTTGTAACAGGATTTTGTGTATAACATTCTGCCCAGTACCCCTTTTCTACCGCCACTTGTGTAGGTGGAGCAGAAAACAAGTCCAATTCATTTTTGAATCCAGGCAAAGAACTTGAGTCTACTTGCTTAGCCATCATAAATATCTGGTTTTCTATACTTTTTGCCCTTGTGTATTACCCCTTTTATGGTTTTTTGTCTTGGTCTTTTACCAATACCTTCACCCTTTTGAAAACTTTCACCAGCCTTAGTTAAAGATCTGCCAATAGCTTCTTTTCTTCGCCTTTTTATTGATTGTTTTACGTTTTCACCATGTAAATAGTCTCCCGCAACGTCACGCGCTGAATGTAATGCCTCCCTACCAACTACAGCTCCTACACTTTTAACAGCAGGCCAAATTGTCCTAAATAGACCACGTAAGAAGCTGCCTATTCCTGCACCACGCTGGTAAGGTGTTCCTGCATATACACCACCACCAACTTGTAGAAGGCTACGTTCCCACGTATCTACAGTTTCTGGTCTGTATGCTTGCCTCATTTATGACGCACATGTAGTTTTGATACTTTACCATAGTCAAATTTAACTAGCTCACCTGCATCACTACTTATATTAGTCACAATTAGTCACAATACTGCTTTGCTTTCCTTCGACATCTACAACACGCAATAATGGAGCTGTCACGTTACCCACGATTGGTGGAGCTACTATATCACAGTAGACAAACATTGAGTAAAAGCCAGCTTTTAAGTCAGGGGAATTTTTTGCTACAAGGTCTTCTACTCTGTACGGTAAATGTTCTAATGGCAATGTGCGCTGTACTCTCCACATTTCAATAGGTTCTTGTTCAGTAGGTTGATTTTGTGATGTTAACACTGTAGTGTCAAAACCTAATATGTAGGCTAAACGATCAGACAGTTTGACATATGAGAAGTTGGGTACTTCCAAACGAGATGCATCCTCTTTTACTCTGAAACATACTCTATTTTTAAACTCATCATATCGAAATTTGGCAGGAGCAGTTTCTTGACGGTTATTTTTTATGTACAAAAGTGTTTTGTTCAAGCCATCACATAGATCCTGTATATTTTCATAGTTTTTTTCTGGTACAGTCTTAACTTTGGTGGTGTCAGTAAATTTTACTGCAATTGTAGCATCGGATTCTGTACCAACGTTGTTCCATGTAACAGGATAAATTACAAGAGCCACTTCCCATTCACCATCCAAGTCAATTCTATGAGGTAGCTTTACTCTAAATTTACTCAAGCGATTATCTATGTAATCATGTGTGTTACTAGGTAGATGGAGGTAAAAATCCATCATCTTCTGAGATCCAGCTATTAAATTTTTCAGGGTAACCTAACCATTTAAGGGGGGGGGGGCCGGCGGGGCGGACGCCCGAAATATTGTTTCTTACCTTGTCGTTTTCTAGTTTTTATTACTTTTTCTACCCAGTAGGATTCTGGTGCAGTTACTAATTGTAGTTCAGGCTCGTAAAAACGACCAGTTACAGCTTCACCTTGTAAATCTTCTAAATGGTACATGGGAGGCTGCATACGTGTTGCCTTTACAATTTTAAAAAGCTCCTCTGACCAGTTTGGTAAGTACCTTTTTTTCAAAAACAGCCTTTGTTTTACTAATTCTAACTAAATCATCAACAGAATATTTTGGAGCTCCCTTTAGTTTCATATCACTGTAAAGGTTTTTGTATACAATATGGTGATTTTCTTGACGAGATGCTTCGGTTGGAGTCATTCTTAGACTTCTGTGCCTAGAGTTGTTGTATCCACTGACTAGATCTGGCAAAATGTCCAAATATTTGTAAGTCCTATTCTTGGTGAAATACTTCCATATTTTTGATTTTATAGTTCTATTAAATCTTTCCACCAGACTACACTTGATATCAGGGTTATTGCACGTAAAAAATTTAATATTGTGATTTTGCAACAGATTTTGAAAAGTTTTATTTAGAAACTCTTTTCCTTTATCAGACTGCAATTTTTTTGGCGATCTGTTTGATTCTAAAATTGTTTTGAAAGCATTAGTAATATCAGCACCGCTTTTACTTTTAACAGGAATAACCCAAGCAAATTTTGAAAATGCATCTACGCAAGTAAGAAGAAATTTATAATTATCATTATATTTAGTTATATTTGTCATATCTGCTAAATCAATTTGCCATAAACCATCTATTTCTGTAACAAAGTACCTACTTTTCTCATATTTTCGTCGTACTGGTTTGTGTAAAGTATACGTATCTTGATTTTTTAACCAATCTTTTACGTCTTTCAAAGAGATGCCGTGCTTTTTAGCTGCAAAGTATAACTTTTGCACACCCGAAAAGGATACGCTACTGGTCGGATCGTAGTACAATTTAGCTAAGATGCTTTCCATTTCAGAGTTTTTAATGCTGTTTCGATTCCTGATCCGTCTTGTAATCTCTTACGTAGTGCAGATAAACGATGTAGTGAATCAGAGAGGGGTTTGGTTGGAGTAGTCACGATATCTGATTTTGTTTCAACGGGCTTGGTGGACTGAAGTCGACGCATATATTGCCACCGCGCCTGGTTTCCTACTAGTTCACGGGGAACATTGCTATCTTTTAAAGCTTTTGCAAACAGCTGCCACCCTGTAGCGGAGCTCTTACTGGGCCCGTAGCGTACAAAATCATGAATCAAGTCGTGAATACGTGAACCCTCAATAACCTGTCTTTGGTACTCAATCTCACCCTTTTCATTAATTTTGAACTCTGATATTTTACGAATGTGATCAACCAATTGACGACCCGTGTCTTTAAGTGTTTTTGGTAGTGAATCAATAATTGGATCGCTAAGTAGCGTAGGCTGCACCTGCTTATCTGTCTTAATTTTGTACTCTTGGGGCTTATTTTTTATCATCCGTTTTCTATAATTTTCTTGTCTGTACAAAGCTAGTTTAACATCAGCAGGAAGATTCTTTTGTTTGCGAATTTTCTTTATATCTTGCTCTAGAGCATCTTGGTGCTCTAGGAAAAATTCTGGTCTTACCAAAACAGAGTATTCTATTATTTTCTAAGGATTAAATCTGAAACTAAACCACCAACAATCCCAATTAATGGTGCTAATAGTGCTGGTAAAAATCCACCGTGTTGCAAAATTGTCTTTCTTTTATTTTTCAACGAAGTTTTACCTCTAAGTTCTCTCAAAACTGCCTTATATCGCTTCAGTTTCTTCTTTTCTGCAGGTGAAAGCTCTATATTACCCGACAAAACATTTTCTACACAGTCACATATGGTTTTTATTAAATTACCGTGTGCAGTAAAAATTAAAGCATTGCGCTGGTTGCGGTTGCACTTGCACAATACACGCAAAAAATCAATATTTTGCTCAAACCTTTTAGCCATAGTTTTACTTTTGAGTTTTTAAAATGCGCTTTTATTAATTTTTCAACCTATACACCCCATTTAGCTCATTTAGAAAAATATTCGTACGTAACCTAAACTCTTCCGGTGTATTTGGTGTATTTTGATCCAAATCAATAAACAAATATCCATGTGGCCGTGCAGTTGCATGTTCAAAAGCTTCCACAAAACCTTTTACTTTAGCAGGAAACATTTGCTTAGCTAAATTTATAGGAGTAAGTTTGTCTGCGGGATTTTTCATCAGTACAATGTACTGACTATTGATTCTGCTTGTACGCTGTTTATCAAAAAATATATTTTGTGTTATATGAATAACACTACAAGACCAATGGTGACATCCACGAGTGAAAAGTTCCACTAACTTGTTGCTTTTACCAATTTCAGTCATTAAATTGTCCAAAACTAGCAGTTTTGGTATGTGCTTAGTAGACTTTAAAGTATCAACATCAGGCAATCCTTCGTGAAAATCAACGTGTGGTAAACACTCATACGCAGGTTGCCATTCAGTATAACACCAAATAATTTGTTCAGGAGGGGGTGCTACCAGTTGATTGGCAAAATTTACAAATTTTGAAACAAATGTGGTTTTACCCGCTTTAGTAGGTGCTGCCACAGTACATGTAAAAGGATGCTGTAGTTTTAAAAATGGTGTTGGAATGACACCTAAATCACCTATGTTTATGTCTTGGTGTAATGCATAGTGTTTTTTCAGGTCAATCAATTGACCTTGCACTTCGGGTCTAAACTGAAAATCTTTTAAGGCAGCCATACTAGCATATGATTGTCGAAAACCTAGCTGTTTTTATTTTCGTACATTTGCATTAGATCTTCTCGTGTTAGGTACAGTGGACGAGCAATACCAAATGCGATTTGCTTGTCATTAGCCAGGCATAGCTGGAAACCGCTTTAATTTGCCTTAAATGGACAAAGAAGGTCACTACCTTCTGTAATATTACATGCACTATTCATTTGAAAGCAGTTTTCTAAAAACTGCTGAATTTTTGTAAACTTTTCTAGAGAATAGACAATACGCGCAGTACCTTGTACTATTCCTATTTTCCCAGTAGGTAAAAATTCGATAGTTGTAGGTGAAAAAGGTAATATTTCATCTTTCTGATTTTTAATGGCGTTATTCTGAGCACTGAGGATCAGTAAAATCACACAAAGTAGTAGCAAAATAGCACTTAGCACGTAAAGTGCTATAAAGTGACAGCTACTGACAATTTTAGCTTGCCTAGACTCTCGAGCATAACACTCAATATCCATGTTTAACTTTGAAATTTACGGTAAAGTTTGTATATTAATTTGTATTATTATGTATATTATTTGTATTTGTATTATTAGTTTGTAATGCTTTATATTAATTTTGTCAGCCCTCTGCTTTCTTCCTCCACGACTTGGGACGTGGCATCGGCGCATTACTGACCTTTTTTATTTTTATTTTTTTTATTTTAAAGGCTTGAATGTTTTGCCTTTTTTGTGGCCAGCAAGGTTTAACCTTGATATTTTTGACTTTTTCAAAATACAATGTACAATACATTTACAACAATGCATTAATTTGTGCAACACTTTAGAGGAATTTATATGAATCTTATGAAAAAAATTTGGTATCAATTTTGAATAAATCTTATGAAAAACCAAAAAATTGCACAATAAATTAATGCAAACAGTTATCAATACATTTCAAAATGCATTCAGGAAACGAATACTCTTTACAGATGCGAGAGCCTAACCAATACGAAACACGAATGCTGCAGTTTCTACAATATACTTTCTTCAGTTCTTCACGAAGATCAGTCATTGCTTCTTGAAGGATGGCGAAATTTTTTCCAGAGTCTTTGACAATCGCCCCCTCGCGATCAAAAATTTTGTACGTGTAGGCCAAATTAGGGGGTACTTCATCAGAAATCAGGCGTAAAAGTTCAGTTTGTTTGGTCATCTGTAGGCTTTTTTGCAGAATGCATCGAACGCATTTTTGCCTTGTTTGCCAAGAAACATCACCAGTTCTTGATTGGCTTCATACGTAGACTTCCCACGCAATTGCTGTCCTTTGGACTGACTGACAACTATCCACTCTAGCAATAAAGGTAAAACTAGCTCCAATTTGAGCTCCTCAGCTAATTTCACGAGATGAGAAAGAAGACGACCGCTCACCATGACTGTCAGAACAAGACTGACGAGTTTAAGAAAAAATTTTCCTTTTATACCCTATCAGAATGAAAAACAGCCAATCAGAATTGACTTGACTGGTTAAAACTGGTTTTAATGGTCACGTGACCAATTCACCAAATAAAAGCCAAAATAGCATAGTTGAGTGGCTAAGAGAGGGATTTATATATTATAACTAATATACAAATACTACAGAGTCCCTCTTTTAGTCAATCAACTATGCTATTACTTACTTTAAGGCAGGCTAACTTATCTAAGGTACATGCTCTGGTGAAGCATAACTAAAACAAGTTTCGTGCTGTGTAGAAATTCTTTTCGTTTCGTCCTTGCCAAAAGGACTCATCAGGTGCCTTCTGGGCCAGCACGACGAGGTTTAGTTTCAATTTTATCTGATTTGAAAGCAATAAAAATTTAAATTTTCAATCAAATACAATAATGAAAATATTTGTGAGTTTTGATAGTAGCAAAAATTGACAGTAAACCCTATGAAATAGTAAAATGCTGAAAAAAATTAAAATCTATGTTTTAGTCAAACAACTACACTATTACTTACTCTAAAGACGACTTATTAACTTGGATGTTGTAATTAACTGCAACTAAATAACTTGTAGAAAATGGTTAAAAAATTTAAATTAAAAAATTGAAACTAAACCCCGAGACTATGAAACAGTAAGATATTTGTTAATTTCATAAAATATCATTGATAAATTTTTGGATATTGATTTTTTTTACTGTAGACATAATCCCACCACATTTATACATACACAATAGACAAAGAACAGAATACATAGTAAAATACACCTTTTTAAAAACGCGAAATGCTATAAAAAATTGATTACTTGAATTTTGAATAAACAGAATAGTACAAAAGTTGAAAATTCGAAGAAGAAAGTACTTTACTTTTAGTATTAAAACAATTTGTAGCTAAGCCTGAGACTATAACACAGTAAGGTTTTTGTTAAGTTCATAAAACATCATTGATAAATTAATGATTTTAACAGTAGATATAATCCCACCGAATTACATATATTACACAGCATACATTATAAATACAAATTACGCATACAAATTACACAATACATAGTAAAATACTGACCTTTTTAGGCTTTCATGTTTTTGCCTTCTTTTTGCCTTTTTTTATTTGTTTCTATTATAAGGCTTGTATGTTTTTTGTTTTTTTTGCCTTTTTTTTGTTTTTTTTGTCAGTTTGAAATCGTTTGTAAAATACAATTAATTCACAACAATACACAAATATATACTGGCCAGATCTTAATTTTCTTATTTAAACAGTTCAATTTTGCAAAAACATACTTTAGCAACGAATTTAGTTAAAAAGTTTAGGAAATATTAATTTAAACCTTGTAGAAAAGGGTTAGAAATTTAGATTTTATAGTGGCCATAAGCATAACTGGTGACTCCGTCTTTCAAAATTTGGGCACACGTCGAGGCGTCTTAGGTGCTCCAAAGCCTAGTTCACGGTCGCCACTTTGTTATGCTGCGGCCCCCGGTCTTATGTCATCCGCGTGAGCTGGCGGGCTAGTCTCAATATCCGTGACCGGTGCCTATCTGTGCCGGAAGGCGCGTAGTAATAACAACTTGACGCTGAGAGCGTCGAATCTACAAGTCTAGAACTCGCTCAATGACAGGTTCGGGAGCACTCCAAGGAATAGCTCTACGGGCCCTAATTTAGACAACACAGAGACCAAAACTGACCTTTAAACTCGGACACTTAAAACTCCAATATTTATTGACAAACCAAAAATATAATTTACACAGTGAAACCAATTGCGCAGAGCATATAGAATACGATAAAGAATGCGATAATTTGTGTCAATATTCAAACCCTGACTTGAGACGTTTATCCCCCTAAACTCAGAAATATTTCGTATTGCAACCCGCAAATTTGTCCCCCTGTTATAAAACACAACCAGCCATCATGGTTCCCAACAAGCCAACCAACTAGCTTGCATTGCACTCTTTCGGCGCTAATTCAAAACTCCCATTTTAGGCTCAGAATAAACTTCCCATTTCAAAGTATAACTCAAAATATAAACAAAATATAATTAAAATACTTTTTAGACCTAATTTAGTTTCTTAAATTATTACCAAAATACATGTAATTTAGGCTCAGTTGCGCGCTTGCCACTATGGCAACTAAACATGAGTACAAACTCAATGCCAAACGGACTATAAAATGGCTAGGTCAACAAGGGTGGGACCCTGTATTTACAACAGGTGCCCCCCTGTGCGGGTACGACGTCTCTGGAGTGCCCAGCACACCTAGACCGGGTCCTACCCTTTTGACCTAGGCGTTTTCTCAAACAAAAATTTATAAAGCTATGGAATACAAAAGAGATCGAAATTGCAGTTTACACATTGGCAAAAATAAGGCACAAACTATCATAACATCAAACGCAAACAAATAATTTTGAGCAGACATGATAAAACTATTTTATAACTATTATAACAAGCAGAAAAATATCAACAGAGGAAATTTTGAGCAATCATAATTTAAACCACAACAACAAAGCTACTACAACAAATTTAGGTGCGAAATAGGTGCGAATATGTGTAATTTAGTGCCCCCCAATCCTGGAGGTTCCAGCAGATTGAACCGGATTGCTGGATTCAAAAGACCAGAGTGCTAATAACATACCCTAAGTGTGAAAACTGTGTGTAAGCTATCCCAATTACCTAGTACTCTCATGCATACCTACATTCATACTAAGTCCGGTCGGCGGCCGTCCGACTCGGGTGTTACTACATACATACATGTGTTAGTTTGGGTGCACCCTGCTAAAATTCTACGTACTAAATTTTGGAGATCTCCTTTTACTTCTTGACTTTCTGTCTTTGCCATGGCTACTATAACAATATATTTTGGTGCCTTTACTAGTGAGTTTGCACTTGCTTTCCGTAACGTACGCCTTATGTCTATGACATGTCGACAAGTGCAACGTTCGGGGCAGTAGCTAATTACCCGTCGCGTACGCCACTCACTTGGCTACCCATAACTAAACTCCGTGTACTCATATTGTAGTACATACATGTATTAACACTGCCTAACCATATCGCCCCTGGCGATCACAACAAAATCAGAGCAAAAAGAGAACAAAACAATCAAACACTTACATACAAATACTAAGGCATTTGGGTTAGCTAACTATTTGGTCGCGACCCCTATACGGGTACATATGCACATAAGGGTATGTCATAACATACAACATAATGCCCAGCAAATTACAGAATCGATCACCAATGGGTCAGCAATCTGCGGCGGTATAGAAGCAGCGTAATGACAATCTCGTAAATCCAATCGTGTAGCACTAGTGTGTACGCCGATGTAGTCGCACAAAAGGTCCAACGCTGAAATGGCTCTAACCTGCACAAGTTCGTATACGGTACATTTGACAGCTCACGCCAGTTCATTCCAAGCAGAACCTGGACTTACAGCCAAATATGCGCTCGCGTCACTCTGAATAACGAGTTCGTATTGTCACAGTTCCTCTGTTCGCCGAAAGTTTCATTGGGCCACTAGCCCCATAATAGGTATGTTACCGCCCCCACAGGATACAGGAAGTAAGTTTCACACGTAGTAACAAAACAACGGGCCGGCCGGTATCAGTCATGGGTGAAACCCGAATTTACGCAATTTATCGCATATTACAAGCACCCGACGGCATAAAAGTTCAGCGACGCCTCTCGACGTTGGCATTTGGTTATTGGCGTACATAGCGGTAGAAACTGTTACTGCTTCTGGCTGGCAAGGGGAAAACATCGCATTACTTAAAATTTAAACAATACAACAATTTCCAAGGTCTCGAGTCTATTTTGGCTGTGCCTTATTTTCCCATTTTAATTTCCTTTCACTAAAAAGTATAACTTTTAGATTTTCGTTTACCACCATATATATACATATATATTTATTTATTTATTGATATTTATTGTTGAAACCTTTGAAAGCCTATAACTCGAAAAGTAAAAAATGTGAGATTAGACTTTTTGATTCTGGGGCGTCGAATATTCAATTAAAGTTTATTCTACAGTCGTGAGATATGCGCTTATGATTGGATGCTATAGAGCTCGTTTTTGGGGCATCTTGATGCCTGTGATGGTCACAACGTTCAACGTTGTGTTTCTGTCACTGTTATATAATTGTTGGAGTGAAGCTCGTGAACTACTAACACGCGCACTTGCGCATACATGCAACCACAGATGTATATACATGGGGGGGTCTGGGGGGAGCAGATTTGAGATTCAGGGCCAAGCCCTCCCTCAACTGTGACCCATCGGGACAAGGCCCCCATACTTGCTGCTGAAAACGCAAAAATTTGCCCCAGATCGCTGTGAAATGTTTCAAAAATGCCCAAAATGCTTAATTGTTGCTATAAATGTTTAAAGTTTGCAAGATTTCTCATTTTTTTGCAATTTTATCAGGGTTTTTTTAGGCCATAGATTGTGTGGCTAGAATTCCCAGTTTATCGTGCGGTGGTAACTCCATCAACTCTGGAACCTGATGTAATTTTGGCAGTGTGATAGAGAGTGCCGCTACAAATGCATTGTCTGTGTTCCAACTTCGCCCCTCTAACAACATTGGATAATATGCAAGCTGACCCTGCCTAGTGTACAATGGTGGAACATACACTTTAACTACTTTATCACTGGATGGATCAATCACCGGTCGTTCAAACTCATCTTTCAGCTTATGTGTCTCATCGTGTTGTGTGCCAGTTACGGCGATTTCAATCCGTGCTGCAAACTTTTCGAAGATCTTTTGTTTGAGCCATTTTGCCATATGTATGGGTATTCCCAAAACTCGTGTGATTCGATCATCTGTTTCAGCCCATTGTTGGATTAATTCCTCCATGCGCTCGCTGATTGGGTGTATTGGGTTTACCTCTTCAATGGCATTTGATACTGGCCGTTGCAGTACTTCCCAGCGTGAAGACGACCAACACTTAACTAACACTCGTGTGTTATTTACCTTTGCTAACCGTTTGATAACTTCCGGTGGGTGTGTATCCATGTCCTTCCATTTTGATCGATGTGTATTTGGTTCCTTATCACTAGGCACTATCGGTGCCTGCACTTGTAGTTGTTCAAATTCGTGTGTTGGGGCACTTTCCGGACCCATGAATGGGCGTGTCATCGGTTTTATTGATGGTGTACATAAACTAATGCATCGTTCTGGGCCATACTCCTCATGCGTGATTTGGTGAACTTTCAGCCAATCTGTTTCAACAAACTCTGAACCTTTCCCTAGGTTTCCATTGGGTTTTCCGTCCCTAGTTACTCCTGGGTACTCATTCTGACCTGTTACCACTTCTTGACTGTGTTCTTTTTCGCCTATGTGTTCCAAATTTTGTTCCTGTGTTAACTTTGGCAACTCTTTGCCCGATGGACCTTCTGAGCCTACATCCTGTTCCTCCTCTTCCTGTTGCACCTTAAGTTCATCCTCTGTTGCTAACTTAATGAGTTCACCTGTTTTGTCGAGTTTGATTGCTGGAATCTCTTTAGTGTGTGTCTCTACTTCACCGAGTTCCCGTATTTTTGGTGTGTTCTCTAGCACTACTCCTCCTTCCAAAACCATTCCTAACTTAGGTACTATAACTTCATCTTTTTCTAGCTTACGTTCCGATTCTAGCCACTGTAATACTCTAGGGTCTTTTTCGATGTCAATCAGTCCAACTGGCATGCCCTTCCAGGGTAGTTTCACCCATTTTCGGTCCATTATCTGTGGTATTAGGATGAACTCAATTCTGTGTTTCCCTTCTTCATCTACCCGTTGGGTTGGTGGCATTCCCTCTTGTGCATGCTCCATGTGTGTGACTTGTATTTTTATTTTCCTTGTGATGTAATCAAACTGTGGGACTGGCATTCCCCAGGGTGCCGGTATCGATGTTCGTACTATATGCCATGCCTCTGCTTCTGTCACATGCTCATCGAAGGCATCTGGTACTAGCTCTTGGGATACTTTGTCCATTGCCATGCGAATGACTCCAATATTGGTGTGTGATATTTTTGGTATAACCGACACTTGTGCTACCTTAGTTGGCAAATCTTTTGACAGAAATGTTTCGATCGATGGCAGTGGCGTTGATGTTATTGCTAGAATCTGACCATGTTGTGTACTTGCCTCTTGTGTTTGTGTGGTAGGTGGAGGAGGTGGAGGTGGTGGTTGAGATGGGAGAGGTGGTGGGAGTGGGGGAGGGGGTGGCGGTGGTGTATTTGCGATTTCTCTTAGCATAGCTAGTGTTAGAATTTCCGCCTCACCCGCTACTAGTTGTATCGATTCCAGTTCTGATTTGGTTTCCTTGACCTTAGACTGTTTATATATTTGTTCCAGACTACACAATACCTGCTCTGGTTCCTTATCGCTCTTTCCAGATGTTACTCTCTGTTTTTCCGTTCGTGTTGGTAATGGAATTGAAACTACTGACTGTAATTTGGAACGGATTCGTCCTGTATCCGGACTTACTTCTGTCTCCCCTTCAGATGTGTGCTCATCATGTGTTTCCTCCCCTTCTTCAAACTCCAAAATGTCTAAACCTGGTGTTTTCACTCCCTCTGATCTAACAGTCTCTAACTCCCATTCTTTTTCCTCGTGTACCGGGCTGACACTTTGAGATATCACAGCGTAATTCACTGGGTCGACATTTTGTAACCACAGGCCAATGTTAGCATTATTAATTTGTCGGATTGTAACTGACAGACTCTTTATTATGAGCTCTTTCGTGACTTCTGGGGTTGTGTGTGACATGTGTATTACGGTTTTATGTTGGATCCGGCTCTCAGACTCCTGAATTTCTTCTCTCTCTTCTTGCCGTTGTTGTTTCCGCAATTTCTTCAGTCTTTCCCGTTCTTCCTTAGCATCAACAAAAATTCGATCAACAAATTCCAACAAACAGACCCTTTGCTTTCGGTTATATTCTGGCTGTCCAAAATTTGGCCATTGTGTGTTTGGTTTGACGTACTCCTTTTGAACTGATATTTTGGCTTTTGGGTGTAACAGGGGTACGCCTGGCGCCATATATTCCAATTTGGGTGGTGTGTGTTTCATTTCCAGTTTAAATGCCGTCTGAGCTACCGCTGGATGTGTGAGTTTCACCACTTTTTGTTCCAAGATCTTTTGAAAGACAAAAGGATCAGGGTGTGCCACTCTTACCAGCTCTGATAGCAACTGGCATGCAAACCAAACATCAGTGACCGCACCTTTCAAACTGGCTACCGTTGGGATTGGTGTGTGTATAAGTTGCCATGGTGTAACTATATCTTTTGCATCAAACATCTGCAAAAACCACTCTTTGCCTTCGTTTTCCCGGCAATTCCGCCATGACTGCCCGGGTTTACCCGGTATCGGTTGTAAGTTCTTTTGCGGTGCGGAGTTGTAACCAATATAATGCCATACTTGCCCAAATGCGACCACCAATGTTGTGGTGTCCACGCCATACGCTCTAGCTACACGAGTGACATCACCCTCTGCGGAAAACGTAATCAAAGCTGTGGGTGGGGACTGAAGAACCATTGCTATCATCTGTCTCAATTTCTGAAAGTCTTGTGTCACGAAGTAAATGTACATCGGTAAAATTACAAAAATTTCAACTTTTTCGTACCCCTTTTACAAATAGCTGGGAATGCTAACTGGACCATCGCTATGCTCGCTTCCGGTAAAATTCCCATACAAGGGGTACTACATTCTTTCAGACTAAGAGCTGTGAACGGGCAGTTTTCGAGCCTAAATCGGAGTCTTTCTTTCATTTCGAGCCATCGTTCTACTGTATGAATTATTCGTATTTCTGTTTTGGTCGGATCGAACGGAAATTCGGAGTTCTGTCCGGACATAAGACTATTGACTGCAGTTTGCACCCTAACCTTTTCTACATCAGTTGCAACTGTGTAATGTGGTATTAGCTATGACTCTGGTACTTCGTGTTTTGCTTGTACTGTTTGGCCTTTCTCACTTTTTTTGCTACTAGTGGCAGCTTGTTGATCCATCGTTCGTACCTATGCGCGTATTTTGCGTAATATAACTTGGAATTATTTACCGATGGTATAACTATGTGTGGAAGTACAAACTAGTTAAAATTAAAACACTGAACAGTCACATGCAACTAATTAGTCGTGCAATTTTCGTGCATTTGGTGTTATTAAACTGCTCTGATATGGTGAGGGGTGCTCCTGAATTTTGGCTCCGAAACTCCGTTTTGCTCCTCCATCACTCCATGGCCAACTTCGAGTCTTTGAATTTACATTGAATATTATAATTTAAGGTGGCATAATTAATTTCTGCAACAGTATACAAATAATTGTTAGTATTGATGTGGATGTGTATGAGTACAAGTACAGTGCGACACACAACCCTATACTCTTTTTGTACTTTTATGTATTTAAGCCGTGATTGTGTTGGCTCGATTTTGTTCAGACGACGCGTGATGACACAACGGTGATTTTATTGGTGATACTGACAGTACAAGCAATATATGTGCAGACAATAAATAGTACTCATGGACTAAGTTTAACTGATAAAATTTCTATATCCAAAAGGAGAACATTTTAACCCACTGTCTATAATTTGTTATTCTTTTTGTTTGAAAATTATAGTCCCCAAATTTTGTAGATAAAGAATACCAACTATGAAACAATTAGTGCCATTTTTCAAATTCAAATTTCAAATTCATTTCCTAACTCGCTCTAACTTAAAAAAATTATGAAATTATACCCAAAATAAATTTCCAACACTCTAAATTCTCAGCCAATACCCAATTTCTAATATATTATTAGTATAGTTAGTAGTCCTAAAGTCTATTAGTCTACACTGTGTGTGCTTTTTCTTCTGTCGTTATGGACATGGTCAGATGTGGGGGTAATAATAGCGACCAATCTGATATTTTATCTGCCTCCAATTTAACTGCTCTTTGCGCACATGCAATCACGAACCCGTATCGCTGTAGGAAATCAAATCCTAGGATCAAATCCCGTGTGCAATTCGGAATGATGGAAAATGGCCATTTGCATTGGTGTCCCTCAAACTCAACTGGGAGCTCCACATCCCCTTCAAAATAAATTGCTGACATGTTAGCTGATGTAGCTGCCTGAACTCGAGGGGTGGTCACATATAGCTGACTATTTTTCTGCAAGCTCATGAGCAGACGTTTTGTCACTAGTGACATTGAGGCTCCAGTGTCGATCAGTGCTGGGACTATTTTGCCCAAAATTTGCACACTCACTATTGGGATATTAATACTGATGATGTCTTGCATGTGTGAGACTGGGCCATTTTCCATTTTCACATGCACAATCGATTTCAGTATTTCCAGCGATTGTTCTAGTTACGATCAATCTAGTTACGATTTAGACACGATCATTCAGTGATTGCATGCGTTTTTGCGTATGGGTCCTGTAAATTGTCGCTCGATTCACCTTTCCCTTGGGTGTCACTACTGATTTGGTCTTTTTGTTTTTCTTTCGAGGTCGTTTGGGTTGGGTGTTTGTCCCTACCTCGATCGCATCAGTCCAGGTCTCCGTGTCAGTAGTCTGCGATTCCGAGTCGCTGTAGTTATTTCGAGACTGACCCTGCTGTTGTGTCCCGGTGTGACTCTTAGGGTTCAGGAGCGACTGTCCGGAGTCAACCATGTCCTCTTTTGACTTTTGATTTTCAAGCACATTGCTTGTATCAGTCTCGTCACAGTCGGGTGGTGTTATCAGTATTATTGGTGGTGACACTGCACCTGTGTGAGTAGCGACAGTATATGGGGCATGTGACACTTTAGCCTTGAACAGCATTGGGTATATTGTGTGCACCTCTGCCGTTTGACAACTAGCTACCTTCGTTGAGATTCCACCTGTAGTCACGTGATATGTGTGTTCAGGTTCACTAATTTGCTGGTCAATTTCCAAATGCATCTCCGTATTTAGCATCGCGTGCTTGGGGCTAGTGTGCTGCATAGCTGTCCACTCATGTGTCACCATGTTCACTTCCTGTGTATCCCTTACAGGTGTAGCCTGTTCCGTTCCTGTGTCATTTTCAGATTGTACTGCTGTAGGTAACGGTGGTGCACTACCATAGGGTATATACTGTGGGTAGACGTACTGTGGCGGATACACCACAGGTTGTGGCTGCCACTGCGGTGGTGCGTGCATGATAGGATTGCTATTATGTTGTACATAGTGAATCTGTTCACGTGCATCGTTGTTATAGCTGCGTGGACTCATGTTGTTATTATGTGGGGCATACTGTGTATTATCATTGAATCGTTGTTGTGTGCTATTGTTGGGTGAGTAGCTGCGGTAGTTTCGAGCGTAATTTCCATACCGGTTGTCATTGTTTCTCCATCTACCTAGTCTACTCATATTGGCAGGTAGTTGGCGTCGGCTATCAAAGAAAGAGGTGCGGTTCATCCCTTGCCGTGGGCTACGGCACTCACGAGTAAGGTGACCACGTCTATTGCAATTATTGCACCGTGGAATTTCGCGTTCTTGATAGCCAAAACCGCGTCTGCCGAAGTATGCACCTGAACGAGCCGGAGAGTAGCTCCGTTGTCTCTCGTTGCTAAAGTGCTCCCCACCTCGCACTTGCCGTTCATTTGTGCTATTATTTCGAATTTCCATTTTCAAGTCTTGAATGGCTTGCAATAATTTTGACTCAACACTAGACTCGTTTTGCTGTCTGCGTGTGAATGTAGTTCGAGAAATTGGGGGACGTGTCTGTCGATTGAATTGTGCTGGTGTGTGCTCGGGTCTGCCTCTTTGACCATTCTGGTCTGTGCTCACTGATTGGACCCATGCGGGGGACGAACAACCTATCGAGAAGAGTAGATCAAGGAGGTTCACGACCTTAGTCAAGGGAGGCGAGCCTTCGCAATATATAGGCGCAAGTACCTTTTGTACCTCTGGGATCACACCACTGAAAGTTTGTTGCGCAACATTTGCGTCTCGCTCGTCTCCGTCAACCCAGATCTCCTGTGCAAATGTTTGAAGTTCCCTCAGGTAGTCCCGTACGGGCTCACCTGCCCGCTGTCGTCGGTCCATAAACTGACGGTGATAGTCATTTTTGGTCATTTTTCGGGCCCCAAAAACTGGTGTCAAATGTTCAACTAGTGCATGAAAATTTTGATTTGTCCCCTGGGGCAATTTTGAGGCATAGAGGCTAACTCGGCCTCCCAACTTAAAACACAAAATTCTGCCCTAATGTTCCTCTGGAACCATAGCCATTTGCAATCGCATAGTGAGGCTTTGAAGCCACTCTTGCAGAGTCAATTTTGTGATGTCATGATCGAAAACGGGCAAATCTGCAACAAATTTTAACATCCCCTGTAGTTTCTGGGGGTCATAGGCTGGGGGTTGGGGTTGTTGTGTCCCCACTGGATTCCCACCAAAGTTGCCTGGGTTTATATACCCCGGCATCGGACCAAAATTTGTAATTTTTGATGTTGAAAAGCACTGATTCTGTTCTCCGTGTAGCCCCATATTATTCCCCAAATGGAAGGTGGTTTGCGCAATTTGCGGACCCTGTTCCAATCCCAAATTTGTCGGGGTTGACGCATATTGTGTGCGTACTGTAGGAAACTGCGACATTCGTGTTTGATTCTGTGCTGTGGGGTTCCACTGAAGTTGGGGCTCATGTTGAATGATGTGTGCTTGCTGCTGTGTCTCAAAGTTGCTTGCTTCTTTCACCTAATTGACTGCAAAAATCGGCTGCGTATATGTGTTTGTAGTGTTCGTGCGTGTGTAGAGGAACATTGGTTCAGTTGGCAGCTCAGACTGCTCATTCAATAATTTAGGTGGACAACAATTTGGGTATTTGGGCGTAGTAGCCGGAAAATTGGGAAATTTTGGCGTAGTCGCCGGTATGAAAGACTGTTGGCCATTGTGCGAGGTGGCTTGCACTGGGAATTTTGGTGCACCGAGCTGCGAGCTTAGTGTACTAGTTCCGTTTGCGAACCCCATTGTCGTTACTACTATTTGTTGGCCTTCAGCCAACACATGTGTCAAACCCTGGGGGAAGGCACGATCTGTGATTGCAGCCCGTGCTTCGTCCCCGGTTTCATTCATTGTGTGTGTCTGTAGTGTGTGACTCTGAACTTGCACAGTTGCGCCTGTTTCGGCTTGTAGGGTAGGCTGAATTGGCACGTGGTGTGCGGCGGTTCTCTGGGATTTGATGGACTGCAGTTGTTGGGCGAGGATGGCGGTTTGTTTCGCCGCTCGCTTCAGGTCGAGTTTGCGCTTTTGCTCGCGCCTCACTATGCGATGGAGCTCGTCGTCGGCGGCATCATCTGCAAAAACTACATGGCCGGCGCAAGCGCCCCGGCCTGTTATGTCCCTACCTCCTATGTCACCTACACTCGTGCCTTCAGTGCCCTCGGGCACGTTCAAAGTCACTTGGCCCATGGCCGACTGTTCTGGGTGGGGTGGGTCGACTCGGTAGGTCGACGAATCGGGGTCCGTATTATTTACATTAGGTCGAACTGGTGTGCGTGGAATTTGTGCACCACCTGAGGTGTTCATTACATCAAGAAAATTCAGAAATTTGCAATGTATATAATAAAATACTCAAAATGGCAAATTTTCGGCTCCAACCTTTTCACCGGTCACAGGGTCAAAATATAAATTTTGCTTCGGATCAAGGTAATTTCCGTAAATTTAATATATTAGCTTGCAGTTAAAACCGTTTTCGAAAACTGACCAGAAAAATTTTAGCCGAAATCGCGATTATAGGATATACTACAAAAATGCTGAAAATCAGACCAAATTTGTCGAAAAATGTAGATTTTTGACCAAAAACGTGAAAATTTTGGTCAGACAAAAATTTTCCTAAGTTCGGGGTAACACTAGTGACTTATTTTCACCTTGTCCCGGTGAAAATTTTGTAGCTGGAAAAATTCGACTCTTGACCCCTTTGATTTCAAAGTTTCGACTCAAGCGTCAAAGCTATAAAATGGAACAAAATTACTAAAAATTAGCAAAAATTTCATAAATCAACGTCGAATACTAGCAATAGTACCTCAGGCGTGACACGCTATAGCGTTTGCGGTTGCGTGGGGGTATAGGGCCTGACTGGTGGATCAGGTCACTATCGATGCCTACGTGAGAATTGCTGGTTGAGGGTCCGAAGTCCTTTGGGTACTGGCTTCCGTAAATTTCTGCAAAATATAATCTGAAAAACACTAAAAAAATACACAATACAACTGTAATAGAGTAATTTCAACAAATCGGGCTACTAAATGAAAGTTCAAAAAGTTCAAAATCAATAGCCTATTTCGATAGAAAACTACAAATATCAATTATATATTCAGCACACTAATTTCAAACAATTCAAAATTTACTAGATAAATGACAATTTCTACTTGCAAAGCCGACTACGAAACAACACTAATAACTCGAGTTATTACAATACTAATTCAATATGAAATCAATAAGAAAATAAAGTAAACTTGACCAAAACCGGGAAGCTGAGCCCTGAAGAGCAAGTGTATATAATCTGAAAATACTTGAAAATGGTGCAGAACAGAAAATTACAACAATATATTTTCGTCTTATTCTAATAAAATTGCGAGGAAAGCATAAATATAACTAGTGTATAGAAATTATAAACTTCGCTTGACAATATATTTTGAAAAAAAAACTAGGGCTATATAGACAAAAATTTCGTATTTTCAGCAGTTTCCAAACAAAGGCTATTCCGGCCTATATTTTGTTGAAAATCTGGAAATTTTTCCACAAAACTGGAGTAGAGCAGGGGGGTAGGGTGTACTTGATGATAGACTAGGGGGGAGTTGACAAAAATCGCAATTCAAAACGAAAATTCCGAAAATTCAAAAATTATATACGTACGTGTTGCTCAAAATAGTGTCCTCCAACAGTGTAACTTGAAAAGTTTTTAGTGAAAAATCAGACTAAAATCGGCCAAAAATTTTACGGAAAGTGTGTTTTCTAGGGTTTTCACTACCGTAGATTCTGATTCTGGCACTAGAATTTACTTTTGATCACAGAATTTTGCAGCAGACCCCACTTGAAAAATCACAGTTCAGGCTTAGGCTTAGGGGGGGGAGGAGAAATTCGTCTGAAAGATCAAAATTCCGAGGCTAGGAGCAGTCAAAACTTGCTCCCCTTCTTACACTCTACTCCCCTGACAAAATTTCGTAAAAATTCCGTTACAATCCACAAAAATCAAATAACACTAAAAATATATAAAATAAACAAACTTACAGTTCCATTGTGTACTCCACTGAAATTTTCCCCAAATTTACTCAAATTTTCACAGAAAAACCAGTATTTATCCTTATGCAGAGGGGGGGTGTGATATTTGTGCAGTTGGTTCCACTCACCGGACTTTTAACCGGCAACAAACACAAAATTCAGTAAAATTTAAGCAAAAATTTTCAAAATTTGGGCACACGTCGAGGCGTCTTAGGTGCTCCAAAGTCTAGTTCACGGTCGCCACTTTGTTATGCTGCGGCCCCCGGTCTTATGTCATCCGCGTGAGCTGGCGGGCTAGTCTCAATATCCGTGACCGGTGCCTATCTGTGCCGGAAGGCGCGCAGTAATAACAACTTGACGCTGAGAGCGTCGAATCTACAAGTCTAGAACTCGCTCAATGACAGGTTCGGGAGCACTCCAAGGAATAGCTCTACGGGCCCTAATTTAGACAACACAGAGACCAAAACTGACCTTTAAACTCGGACACTTAAAACTCCAATATTTATTGACAAACCAAAAATATAATTTACACAGTGAAACCAATTGCGCAGAGCATATAGAATACGATAAAGAATGCGATAATTTGTGTCAATATTCAAACCCTGACTTGAGACGTTTATCCCCCTAAACTCAGAAATATTTTGTATTGCAACCCGCAAATTTGTCCCCCTGTTATAAAACACAACCAGCCATCATGGTTCCCAACAAGCCAACCAACTAGCTTGCATTGCACTCTTTCGGCGCTAATTCAAAACTCCTATTTTAGGCTCAGAATAAACTTCCCTTTTCAAAGTATAACTCAAAATATAAACAGAATATAATTAAAATACTTTTTAGACATAATTTAGTTTCTTAAATTATTACCAAAATACATGTAATTTAGGCTCAGTTGCGCGCTTGCCACTATGGCAACTAAACATGAGTACAAACTCAATGCCAAACGGACTATAAAATGGCTAGGTCAACAAGGGTGGGACCCTGTATTTACAACAATAGACACAGCCACCAAATCCTCGGAAAATATAACCGAACGGTTATACCGAGGTTTGGCGACTAGTTAACGAAACTTGCGCTGCTCAGTGACAAGCTGTATAGACTGGTACGCACGCACATTTTCCATCGTTTTACCAAAAACAGCATTGTTCAACAATTTAAAAAGATCCTTTTCAAAGTCACTTTTGGCATTTTTTCGCATGTTAGTATTGAACATGATATAGGGCTTCATCCACGCGCGCTGAGTGAATTGCAGCACGCGATGCACCCGTGTCAATCTCATGCCCAGCCGTAAATAGAGTCGCAGATTACGGGAATGGACAATATAGTGGGTCTTCGGGCGCAGATTTGGGACTAGTTTCTCGACTTTGGAAGGGGTGCACCCCAGATCTTCGCAGAGGGACTGGGCATAAGGGGACAACATATTACCGGAAATTTGGACACGCTCGGGGGCAAGGGGGTAGGAATTGTGGGCGTCATGCAGTTTTTGGGGGTAATCAAGGTCTACTTCGAGGACGTAGCCCTTGTACTGGTCCTCCAGCTGGTATTTCCAGTCAATTTTAGAGAACTGTTCTTCGCTCAACCATTCAAAGTCCTTGACAGGGAGACGCTGTACCATGCTCCACCCGTACAAGTTGTTGGCGTCCATGTACATGATCCAGGAGCGAGGTAAGTTGGGGTCATATTCGGGGGTCTGGGGATTGTTGGCCTTCGCGTAGCGGTGAGAAATCACCGACGTACCCCCGCAAATGCCATTTTCGAAAAACAGATACATATCTGGGTCTTGCAAAAGTTCAAGCCAGACATCAGTGATTTTAAGGCATGCATCCCAGCCAAACGAGGGTAGGGTGTAGTAGTGGGCCGGGTCTAACCCATAATACTGCAGACAGAAGCTTCGGAAGCTTTCAAACACGTCTGCTAATAGTAGAACATCTGTTTTCAATTATAAGTAATGGTATTCACCCAGATTTTGTACATTAAATGCAGTCCAAACATTTTGGGCGTGAGCGTAGTCAGCGTCCGTAATGTCAACCTCATTCAGCTGACTCCAAAAGTCCTGCTTGGAAGGGAGCTGGGTTTCTTCAAAGCGTGACCAGCTGTCCATATAGTCATAGGGGTAAACCCCTTACGAACTAACAATTTTAATTGGTCGGAGTTGAACTCGTTGGTCATGGCAAGGAACTTGCCGAGCCCCTTCTTGGCCAAATTGTCGACGACGGCTTCCAATGAGCTGGTCAGAAATTGAAAGCTGTCGACAAATCGAATCTTCCAGCTCCCATCACTGGGGTCCCCTTCTTCATCTTCATCATCGTCGTCGGCTTCAGCCTCGTCGTCAACAAAGGGGTTTCCCCCTTGAGGCTGCTCAGGGGCACGTCGACGGCGGGTCTTGCGTTTCTTGAGTGAAAAACTGAGGTAGTCTTCCATCCCTTTCGGGATGCAATCCATCACTAGCCCCAGTTCATTACACAACAACCCAATTTTTTGCATAATTAGGTGCCCGTCGTAGCGACGTAGGTTGTGGATGGCCACCACAATGTCGCGACTCAGCTTAAAGCCCATGTTGCACCTATTGTGAGCTGCACCACGATAACGACCACAAAAGTGGCAGTGGTCACGAGCTTTTGGCTCATTTGCTGCAAACGGATTCGAGCACAGGTAACAATCTTTTTGCTCCTTGTGTTTTTCTTCGTCGGTTGTCGTCAGATTCAATGGGTGGACATGTGAAAAATTTTGCTGGTATTCTTCATTTTTCTCCAATATTGTGCGCAAAAATTTTTCGACAGCCTCTTCGCCACGGTAAATGGTGCTTTTTTCCAGCTTCTTGTTCGCACCACAACAATCCATCACCCCGACTGGACCAAAGCCGCATGGGGTATGTTTTTGATATTTCTGGGTAAAGGAGGCACTGTTGGGGGGTGGACAACCCGGCAGCTTTTCCGTAAGGCACTCAAAGTCAGCGTAGATTACATAAGGCACTCGCTGCATGCGGTGTAGATTATTGAATTTCAGCCATTTGTCTTCGGGCATCTCCACACGTGTAGGGTCGTTTTTCTCACACAGCTGCATGTGAAGAATTTTCTTTTCCTCACTGTACTGTGGCAGCAAGCAGCGGGGGCAGAAATGTTTTCGTTCTTTATGGTTGTTTTGATCATATAAAAGTCTGTCTAAATTTTTGATCCAGCAGTAGTGCTGCTTTGAGCCTGCAGTGAGAAGCAGAAGGTCAATATGACGACATCCATTCTTCTTTGATATGAGTAGTGGACTTGGATCGCTTTTGTTTAACTCGTAGACATTAATGCTCAGGTTATTCTGTTGTTCAAATTTTGGCACATCACAAATTTTCACTGGAGAAGTGATGCCTGCAAAGTTTAGCTAGTTGGCAAATGGGACATAATTAGTGGGGCGATGAGGATTGTCGTGTTTCGATGTGAGCAAGTATTTCGGGAAATGCTGCCCGGACTTCTTCTTCAATGTTGGATCCTCGCAAAATCACTCTATTGCGAGCGTTGAAGTGTGCCTGAATTTGTTGTCGTGGATCTGTTTCCATGTGAAATTGAATATTTAGGCTCATCGACATCTTGATTCCAGATTCTTCTTCTAGCCCACCGGATACTGTTTCTGAGATCGCAGAAACTTGGGAGTACAAGAAACTGTGTGGATCCATTCCAGCTTCTGTAGGGGAAAAGGAAAACGTTTGGAGGGCGTTCCCAAGTGCACATTGAATTGCCTTTGTGCACATCCGGGGCTTCTTGGGTTTTGGAGTTGTTGCTGACTCCTTTGGTGGTGGGGGATCTGGGCGCTTGCGTGAATGAATAGGCACATGTTTTGCGAGGTCGTCTGCTCGAGCAAAAGATTTCCGCATACATCACACGTCGCTGCTTTCATTTTATCGTGGGTTTCACGAATATGGCGCAGCAAGTTCTTTCGAGCTGTGAAGGACTTTTCACATATATGGCATCGATGAGAGACCTGAAACAAACAGCACTTATATGTCTTACACAGTACTTACTCGAAGATAGCAGCGAAATTTTGTCGGGTTCTAATCTATGCGCTTATAAAACTAGTATATTAATATAGTTTTATGAATATGCATAACCGTTACTAGTAAAAGTGTACCTTAAAATAACGAATTCCAAAGTAACAAGAAGAAAATGAAAAGTAAACGAAGCAAGAAAACCAAAGTTGGACTTTAGACAATTTGAAAACCAAAACTCACTTCAGCTATTGCAGTAGGAGCACAAGAACTTTCGGGGGACGCAGAAATATCGGGAGGGGCATGAGCAGGGGTTGGGTTTGTGGGGACATGGATGATGCGATTCTGAAAAAACACAGAATGTAAGTACTCTAATGCACTCTATCAGCTTCATACTTGAAAAGTAGTGTTTACTAAGTAAATGTATGAAAGAAAATTATGCAGATTTTGATTTCTCAAGAATATTTTCCAAGTGCCTCTGCTTAAAAATTATTGTTTGGTTAGCGTTTTCATTCATTCATAAAGTCAAAGTTTATTAACCATTTTCTGCAAACTACGTGTTTAGAAAAATTTACCAACTGTTTGAGAGAAAAACAAATTTTATTAAGTGTTTGCGCTTAAAAATTAATGATTGGTAACTGTTTGCTTGAAAAACTACTGTAGACTAACTGTTTGTACTGTAAAATTAATGTTGAGTGAGAGTTTGCTTAAAAAAACTAAATGTATTTACGTTAAACATGAAATTTATGTAAGAGAAATCAAGTTTGCTAGGTTTTTCACTTGAAAAGTAAAGTTCAGTAAGTGTTTGTATTAAAAAATTACTGTAGACGAACTGTCTATATTGTAAAATTAATGCTAAGTAAAAGTTTGTGAAAAAAAACTTAAGCGCATTTACGTTAAATTTAAAATTTATGCAAGAGAAATCAAGTTTGCTACGTTTTGCACTTAAAAATTAAAGTTTGGTAACTGTTTGTAAACTTTGTACTAAAAAATTACTGTAGACGAACTGTTTGTACTTTAAAATTGATGTTGAGTGAGAGTTTGCATAAATAAACTAAGTGTATGTACGCTAAACTTAAAATTTATGCAGTTGCTATGTATTTGCACTTAAAAATTTAAGTTCAGTGAGTGTTTGTATTAAAAAAATTACTGTAGACTAACTGTCTATACTGTAAAATTAATGTTGAGTGAGAGGCGGGAAAAAACTAAGTGTATTACGTTAAACTTGAAATTTGTGTGAGAAAAACTATTTTTGTAAGTATTTGTAAAAAATACTGTAGACTGAGTATCTATACTGCAAAACCTAGATTTAATGGTGTGTGTTGCTACTGAAACAAGTGTGTTGCTATGTATAAAGCTAAGTAAAAAAACTAAAGCCTAAAATATTTTTAGTCTAAATTTACGGCCAGCACCTAACCCTAATTACGACATGGACGGTGGGTTCGTGGCAAATGGCGAGAGATGTGCTCCCTTAGAAAGTTCGTAGCAAACTTTCATCTACTTAACCGCCCCCTAAATCCATTTTATGAACACAGTGCTTCGCGTTTTCTTCCCTTACTACCACCGCCATGAAGGTTGCCGACTCCATACCAAGAGCTTAGCCGTAGGCTAGATACCAGCGTGCACAGGTCCGAAGACCGTCTGATACCCTGGAGTCCAATTCCTGTAACTTGCTTAGAGTTACAAGAGACCCTAACTCAAGACACGGCTGCACACGGCAACAAAGTGCTGTGATATACAAGCAAAGCGCGCGTTGAAGAAGCACAATGCAAGCATACCACACCGCGTCTATATGTTTTAAGTTTAAAGTCATTTTAATATTAAATTTAATCAGACTTAAGTATAAGTTAATTTAATATTTTAATTTTTAAAAACATAATAAACCTACACTAGGGCCTGGCTGATCCAAGGTCCCAGCAGGAGGGGCTGGGGGATGCTGCTTCCGCACGTGGCGCATAAGATTATCCTTGCGCGAAAACTGGACATTGCAAAAGGGGCATTCAAAAGCACCCATAGCTGTTCTATATTGAAAAATTTGCAAAAATTAAGCTTTTATTGAAACAAAGTGTTAGTTCAGCGCTGCAAAATACTCCATGCTGATTGGATGCGTTTTTTTAGAACAAAAAAATCTCATTGGTTACATTTTTTGAAAAAAAAGCAATCTGATACGTTAATTGTTTTTCAGAAGGAAACAATCTGATTGGTTACTTTTTGGCAACAATTTAGAAAATTTATTACAAGACGGTTTTGTTCTGGAAACACGTTTTCTTGAAAATTTGCCCACCCCAAAAATTTTATTTCTTATTTTTCTCTAACAAGACACAATTCTGGAAACACATTTTTCATCAAAATGTAAAAATTTAATAGAAACTCTGTGTCAGAATACAACAATCTAAAACCATCAATAAACTTCTTCTTTATAACACCTGATATTCAATTCGAATTCAAAAAATCAATAAAACTACTGACAAGCATATCAGCTGTTACTTCCTGTAACTTTTTGGGATCCTTTGTGTGTGAGTCCGTGTATGTTTGAGTGTGTGTATGTGTGTCCAATGTTTGCACAGCACAAAAAAATTCATAGCTGTAATTTTTAGAGCGTGTAAGCAAGTGTGTGTGTGTGAGCCTGTGCTGTGTGTGTGCTGCTTGGTTAATGGTCAGCTAATCTGACCTATTGCTGATAAGCAGCTGTTTGTTCGACAGCTGTTTTGGTCAAATTTGAATTTGGCCAAACAAAAAATTAATAAAAAATTAAAAAACAAAAAACTAGTAAAAATTAAGAAAAAGTTAAATTTAAAATTAATGATCATGCACCCCCTTTTCATTTTAAAATTATTACCTAATTACATAATTACCTAATTATGCAATTACATAAATGTTACATAATAATTTATGTAATTAATTACATAATTATGTAATGATTATGTAACCATTGACAGCTGTCAATCAAAATTGACACCTGTCAATCAAAATGACAGCCATCAATCATTTATGACGTCATCATGACGTCACATGACGTCATATGACGTAATCACTCCGGAGGCTCCGGCTCCGGGAGGTTCCAGAACCCCCATTTTCTTACTACTGAGACAGAATATTAATTTGGGTTCATTTACACAGCACCAAGAGTACACAGTTCGCAATTTGCACAGCCATTGCACTACGGCGTGAAGCCTGAGTTATGTAAATTACAAGGTGACGTGCACAAAATACTTTTAAATTTGCTTTAAATTTGTGTTTTTTTACGCGGTTGTATTGAAATTGATTATGATGAACGGCTTTTGTAACAAGTTTTGTAATAAGTTTTCAACTTGAAAAACTGTCAAAGTTCTGAAAGCAAGACGTAGCTTAACATATTGTTATGAAGTGTTGGTTTTAAAATTTTGGTTTCGTTAGCGCTACTGAGCAGGCTGCATAGCCAGTTTGTTTTACGTGTATTTTCAGATTGGGAGCTGCATGCTGTTTTTTACGCGGCCCCCTCAGGCGCCGCGTATATACTATATTCAGAATCTCAAATTTCTATGTAATTTCTGGTAGGTCGATTTTCCTACGTTAAATTACACTGGTTGGGTAGGTAGGTCGCTCGTCGCTCTCACTTTGCAAGTGCGATCTTGCAAGACAGAAAGCAGGACTTCGCGAAAGCAAAACAGTCAGCCCGTGGTGATTCGAACCACCGACCTTCTGATTTGTATCAGATGCTCAGTAGATACAAGACAATCTACTATCTGAGCCAACCGGGCTTGAAAGGATTGATTCTAAAATTCTTGGTATTGAAGAACTTCAAAGTTCAATATGACTTACGTAAAGCCTTTGTACTTATTCTTATTATTCTAAAATAATAATAATAATAATAGATTTTTTGCGTTTCTGACTGCAAAATGCGATGAAATATTATTTTACTTACAATCAATAGGCTGTAATTTTATACACTAACTGATATTAGATCGTGTCATGCCTAATTTCTAATAATAAACAGTGAGGCTCGGTAGCCTAGTGGATTGATTCTCGCTCAGGGTGCGATAGATCCAGGGTTCGATCCTCGGACGAGCACCATTTTTATTTTTTTTTGCAAAATCAAACTCAAGTGACTAAAATAATTTTACTCACAACTCATCCGTAAATCTATTAACGACGGTAAAATAAACTTTCCTTTCTTAAAAATTACGGCAGGCGCTCATTTTTTCTTGTGAAGTATTGACGCTCCGGCTTCATAAAATAGTATTTTTTCACTCAGTACTCAGTAGACGAGTTTTCTGATTTTGATAAGTAGCTCCAGTTCATCTGTAATCAGTAAGGCTTTTGAGCGAATCAGCAGTATATGTGTACAAAAAGCGGGATTTAAAAATCAGTTTATCCACAAATAATGGCCGCGTTAAATATTTCCTCTGGAATATCGACACTCAGTAGTCAGGACTCACAATTTGACCACTTCTCACTCAGCAGAAGAGCTTGTTGTCTGCGTATGCAGAAAAATCAATAATCGATGTACAGTGCTGTAGCAATGTATTTTTTTAAGAATCGGCACCGGGGATATTTCACTAGCAGTATATGAGGGCCATTGAAAAACACTGTTTATTGCTTCTTAGAGCTGATTTGCTCAGCTCAGATCAAAGTGTGACTTTTGAGCCAAATGGCTCGATGCAGCAGGGTGCTTAACATCCTGCAACACTCTTTTGTACGTACTACGTAGTTAGTTAGAAGATTAAGTAAGAATTGGCTAGTTATAAAGAAGGGCTAGTACGAATTGTAGCTTACGGTATAAGTATGGAATATGGAATAGGGAACCAATTTAAACCTGAAAGGTAGACACCGGGGAAGGAACCTTGCCCCGTTCGGGGCCTACTTGTTATACTTATTTTTAAACTCATTTGCATATCTATATAGTTTTTTTGAGAGTTGTACGTCCAACGTGAATTTACAAAAATGATCAATCTTTGTAGTAATGAAAAATAAAATTTCAAAAAATGAAAAGATTACATCGGCCCAGAATCGGACTGGGAATGTATTAATCTGCGTTGTAGGACCTATTTACGTAGAAACTGTTAACGTCACTTGCGTGCTAATACTCAAAGCTTCCAAATGGGGCACATGACCTTGTGACTAAAGCTGAATGTAGGTTGAAAGTAGCAAGTGAAATTTGGGTTCAAATTCAATCATGTGAGATGTCATTTGAAAGCGCTAAAAATTGTCTTTCTTATGACATAATTACCCTTTTTGTACAATATTCATAGCCTAAGTTGTTGCCATTTTTGTGATTCAGATAGCTGACGTTTTGATTATCATTAAAAACACGATATAAGTATAATAATTATCCTGTTAATTATTTTCATATATGTAGCATGCACTGAAACCATATATTAATGTGGCTACCTGTATAGACAGTATTGATTTAGATCGATTCCGTAGGATGATTTGCTTTAGTTGGTTTCAGATTCAGAAGATTCCTTGCTTTGATTCAGAATGGCTGATTTAAAAACCACACTTGCAATAATTTGTACATTTTTTGGACCTTTAGTCAATGGTAAGGAAATTGTTTTGAACAGCTGCTGGCGTCAGCGTCAGCCTTTTCTGTGCGTAGATTCGTGTCGTCAGGTAAAAATTGTTGAGTATGCACGTATTTGACTTGGCGAGTTTTTACTTTGTGCTGGAGAAATATAGACACTTTAAGGTCACACTCAATTTACGCTATCTAGATCCTCTACTAAGTGTTCCTGCTGAGAAAATATTCACGTGATCTTTCTGTTTATCTTGCTAAATAAAGCGCTTTAAAAGCGATGATATAAACGTCTATGTACAGTTTGTCAGCTACCTACACTTCTATAGTTTTATTGTTTTCCCGCCAATTTATTTGATTATTTTGAAATTTCTTTTCTTTAAATCCAATGTCATTTTGAAAGTTCTGTTGAATTTGTATTTTTTAAAATATTAGTTTTGTTTTGTTTTTTCCAAAAATTTTTTCACACAAATAAAACCAAAATTGTAAGATATTACAGTTTATGTCAAACTACTTAGCACTACTTTTTTAATAGCAGTTACTTGAGTTTAGGACAGCTTCAGAATCCGTGTTTATTTGGAGAAGATCAGGTGGTTCAGCCATCGGGTGAGCAATTGTCCGTGAAAAATTTGGCGAGGGGTACATCAGTGATGACGATTGATGGAAACGGAAAACGAGTCTGGACGCCCGTCACGTTTCACTTGCACGCCCGCAACAACCACACTTCAGAAGCCGTCCAGATCACGAGCAAGTCTGGAAGATCGATCAGTCTGACCAGCGAACATCAACTGATCATAGCGCCCAATTGCAATCAGAAGGACCTGACGCAACTGCAGTCTGTCAGCGCGGGCTCGGTGATACCGGAGATGTGTCTTTTTATCGTCAAAGGTGAATCCAACGGGGACAAATTGGAGGAAACTATAGAGATTATGGTTGACCAAGTGGCATCAGTGGCTGCGAAGGAAATAGTCGGCGTTTATAGTCCCATAACTTTGTCTGGGACAATCCTGGTGAATGGAATCCTGGTATCGTGCTATTCGTATTTGGAGCACCAACGAGCCCATGGTCTGTTCCAGTGGATTTATAAACTGCCCGTTGCAGGACTGAACCACATGCAGAATGCGTTTTATGAAATTGAGAAAACCAACGAGCTATCTGATTGGCTGAAACGGATGCAAATGGAGAAAAATGATCCAATCAGCAAAGCTGCTGACTGTTTCTCAAAAAATACTGAACTCTAAATGTGAAAAGGCATTCTGTGTAGACATAACTTGAATTCATTTTTTAAATCAGAAATTAATTAGGTACTAAAAGGTCACAAGCACAAGCATATTAGTTTAGAAGTATATAATAATATATAACTACTGTCAGTTACTAATAAAATTGCTTTTTGCGTACGAGTTTTAATGTCAAGCACATCTGATAGTGATAACATCCCTCGTCGGGTTCAGTTGGTATATGGCTGCACGGCAATCTAAAAAATTATAAGACTTTGGACAGCTCTTACTTGAAACTGACTACAACTTGTATCTACACAGTTATGTAAAAAGTCAGTTTTACTTGTGTTGCGTTCCGTTGCCATAAGCTTGAGAATTTTCCCTTGGAATTATATATCGACGATGCTCTGTAATTCTACAAACAATAATTAAAATATAAAATTGACAATTAAATTTTAAATATAAACTGTATAAATTGAAGAAATTATAGGTATTTCAATTTAATATGACCTAAAATGTATTATCTTTTGTTTTCAATTGCAGATTTTAGTTGCAGTTTCACAAGTTGCATATTACATGTGCTCTAGTAATCATAAGGCTCGTTTCATACGTAGAACCGTAGGTCCGTATAGCCGATAAATTTACGACAGAATTACGACCCTAATAGTGAATAGGATCTATGTGTGGCGTAAGTTTTCGTAATTGTACCAAATAAACAGACATGCGGCTGAAAATATGAATGAATCATTTTATTATAATTCAAGCACATTAATCCATAATAGAGGAACATACTGTGCTGATCAGTGATACAGGCAAAACATCACATTAAGTAATCGCCAGCAGAGAAAAAAAGAAACAAACAAAACGAAAAACAGTAATCATATAAAGAAGGAATACAAAATTGTGCTATTATACAAAATTTTTCGAACTTATTGTATCTAAATTTCTGTTATATTTCGTTTCACGCCGTTAGAAAGATATGTTTATAAATTTTATTAATTTATTAAGAAAAAATTGATTTTTTTGCGTGCACTGAATATGCACTGAAAAAATATGTTGGAGTAGAAAGCGCATAACAAACATTAAAACCACATACCCTCAAGTTTTGGTGTAGTTTACAATGTAGTAAAAAATATTTCTCTGGACTATTGACACTCAGCACTCAGGCTCATAAAGTAACAGCTCATCAATCAGCAGAAGAGCTTGTTGATTTCAAATTTATTTGTAACAGAAGGTAACGTATTTGGTACATGCATATATGAGGAAGAAACTGCTACGTTATTCAATCGCATAATTATAACTGTGAATAAGGGCCAATTCCTAAAATGGACTTAAGGGGGTAGTGCCGCGAAAGCAGTCGATTTTGCGCGACTATAAATTTTTTTCAGTGAAAGATAGGTCATTGTTCTTTATATATTCTAAAAATATGTTTCAAGCAAATATTTTTGCCAAGTTTCAAAGAAATTGATGCAGCATACAGTTAGCAGTGAAGTCGTAAAGTCGGAAAAATGACGTTTTGAAAACCTATTCACATTCGATAATTTCGTTACAATTAATAACTTTTTGTGTAGATTCTTTACACAAAGTAACACAGCACATATGCTCTAGTTTATGCACACGAAATTTAGGGCAAATTGCTTGAGTGGTTGTGGAGTAATGCCTGTTTGAACTGTGAAACGGTGCGTAACCTGTAAAGTACTCACAGCAATAATGATCAATTGTAAAAAATTTAGACACTTATTTTGAAATCAAAAGAAAAAGAACCTTCATTTTTCATTTTTCTTATTTGTGGCACAAAAATTGTGCGTCAAAACATTACACGTACTTCACAAGCTGGCCAATCTGATATGTGGCTTGATTTTTTGAACTTTTATGTCTATTGTATGATGTCTGGCTCACAAATGGTGATTGATTAAAAATATTGGTAGATATTGGTAGTCTAGTGTCTGGGAGTATTTATTATTTGACAATTGACACCATATGGCATTTCACTAGTTTCTCAGTGAACGTACAATATCAAAGCAAAAAGTTCTCCTTTTGCAGCCTATGAGCAAAACTGCTTTCGCGACACTACCACCTTAACGGCCGAGTTATTTTAAGCGGACTTGACGAGTGGATTTAACAAGCTGCAAAATCCAATTCCTAAAATGTCGGAATTAACGGAATAATTAACTTGTCACGCTGCATGTTTTAAATCCGTTTAGTCGGACTCAGCTGAGCACGCTGATGCGCTTAAATCCATTAAATCCGGTATTTTAGGAATTGGATTTTAATTAAATCCAACTATTTTTAATCTGACTTAAAGTCCGATCCAATTCCTAAAATACAAGATTTATCAGTTTTTTAATACTTCCGCTTTGCTCACAAGCGACATTAAACAAATTGGCCAATCAAAACATGGCAGATATTACATGTGATACTGATACCAAGACCAGCCAGTTATAAACAAACTAGCCTACTAGTGAAAGAATCGCGTGGGTTTGTGGTGCGTTATTGTGTGTTTTTTCCAATGTGTTTTTTCAACATATTTTGCGTGAAAAATTTAGTTTTTGAATTGTTGTACTCAGCACTCAACTCAAATGTACTAAAAGTTTATAAAGACATTTTAAAGCTCAGGTTCTAATCCACTGGCAGTCTAGTGGTTAGGTAAGCTTTTTGCTTCCCACCCAATATTCACAGTTCGAATCCCAGTTGAGAAATTTTGAAATTTTTTTGCCTGCATGCGGGATTGATAACCTTTTAAAGATACTTTAAACAAATTGCAGTTGAAGCACTAGTTTTATTCACTATTTATTAGGGTCTATTCATACTTACAGTCGTATATGTTATACTGCGGCCCCCGGTCTTATAAACTCCGCGTGAGCTGGCGGGCTAATCTCAATGTCGTGACCGGTGCCTAACTGTGCCGGAGAGCACGCAGTAATAACAACTTGACGCGGAGAGCGTCGAAACTACAGGTCTAGAACTCGCTCACCAACAGGTTCGGGAGCACTCTAAGTAATACCTATACGGGCCCTAGTAACACAAACGCAAAACTAAATGTTAGACCAGTAAACCCAAGCAACGATTAAAACAATGGCTTTATTGAAGAGCCCGGTTAGACACAAAATTTATACAGTGGAAACAATGGCGCATTAAAATGATGTAATGACCTCAAAACAACAATAGAAATACACTGATTACGGACCCCTAACTCAGGAGTGTCGGCCGCCTAAACTCACAGTTATTCCATGCTGAAGTCTTTAATTTTTCCAAATAATTTAACCCCCGACCGACTCCTCTCGAAGTTCCCCTCAAGCCAACCGACTAGCTTGCATTGCACTCTTATTAATACTAATTCAAACTTTCTATTTTAGGTTCAGAACAGGTTTCCCCTTTTAGAACATAACTCGAAACATAATTAGAACGTAATTAAACTACTTTTTAGACTAAGTTTAGGTTCTTAAAATATCGCTGAAATATGTGTGATTTAGGCTCAACTGCGCGCTCAATATTATGAATACTAAATAATGAGTACAAACTCAATGCCAAGCGGACCACAAAATGGCTAGGTCAACAAGGGTGGGACCCTGAATATACAACAGGTGCCCCCCTGTGCGGGTACTACGTCTCTGGAGTGCCCAGCACATCCTAAACCGGGTCCTGACCTTTTGACCTAGGCATTTTCTCAACCAAAAATTTCAAAAACTACATTTTAAAAAGAGGTCAAAATAGAAAGTCATTACGACAAAATAAGGCACAAACGACTATTAAAACAAACTGAGAAACAACAGAAATTTTGAGCAAAATATAATGCATATTGCACCAAAACCTGAGCAAAACATGAAATAGAGAACTATTACAAACAATTTACAGTAAACAATTTAGCATAAACTTTTGTGTGGAAATGTGTAATCTAGTGCCCCCCAATCCTGGAGGTCTCAGCAGAGTGAACCGGATTGCTGGATTCAAAAAGTCCTGAGTGCTAGTACATACCAGAAAAGTGTGAAACTGTGTGCATACTACCCCAATTGCCTAGTATTACCAAACATACCTACATTCATACTAAATCCGGTCGCAGGCATGACAACACGGGTGTTAATACATACATACTTGTGTTAGTTTGAGTGCGCACTCGATTAAAATCCTACGTACTAAATTTAGGGATCCCCTTTTACTTCGGACATACTGACTTTGCCATGGTTACATATTCGACGTAAATTTGGTGCCTAAACGAGTGAGTTTGCACTTGCCTTCCGTAACGTACGCCTTATGTCTATGACATGTCGACAAGTGCAAAGTTCGGGGTAGTAGCTAATTACCCGTCGCGCACGCCACTCACTGGCTACCTAAAATCTACGTTCTTAGACTAAACTACAGATGTTACTATCGGCTTTCTGCGCCTCTGCTACCAAAACATATCACCACTTTTTGAACCCATATCGCCCCCGGCGATCACCACAAAAGTTTAAGCAAAGAGGAAAACAACACAAACATTCACATACAAATTACAATGCAAATACAAGGCTATTGGGCTAGCTAGCATACTTGGTTGCGACCCTTTTACGGATTCATAAATACGGTACATACTGAGCATTACACAAGGACAGTCAAATAGAATCACAGCTCCAGTTGATCCGGGGTGGCTCAGCAACCGGTGGTTGGCAAATACGGTAGAGAGTTTGTGCAGCTCGACAGTGATGACAGTTCTCAAATACCAGCGAATCAGCCTTGGCGAAATAGTCCAATTTTCCCAAGCAGCTCCCACACGAATAACAGTTCGTAACATCCGAATAGCAAGTCGGCCGGCTGCCCCTTCTACGTCCCACAGCAGGGCTCGTCCTTGGGTCACCGGTCCAGTCTCTTACACAACACACGGCCAAATCAGTCTCTGCCCGGATTGGGGTTCACGCAATACTAGGCCGTTACAGTCAACGATTGGATGGGATCTGATATAGGTTTCGAACACTGTTCTGATGAAATATTTCATTATTTGCTGCACAAACGATCGTTGCTGTAGACTGATGACTGACATGTTACTGAGCCAGGCTAGGGACCAAGGGTTAGGCGGCACCCTGTCATACATCACACAGATTCCGTACTATGCAAAACAAGCACTCTGTTACTTACACAATTTATGATTTAGAATGCCTCATCTTTGCCTTTATGCACTATTTTCATTGATAAATTCAAATAAAATTTCAAGGACTTTTTCAGTAATTGACCATTGAAATCATATATTTACCGAAATAAATGTTAATACCACTATCAGAATTATTATAATACAACATACAATAGGTGACCCAACTAATTAGTGTGATAATTATATAATTTAGAGTCGCAACCACGCCAAATTTATACTCCTCAGTCCGTGTTTTGGGTTATACTATACTAGTTTATTTTATGAACTATCTATAGTTTCTCAATTTTTGCTCCAAATAAACAACTATAATCGATTAGCCGTGGCCGCTTTCTGTTTTTATACATATTCCTAAAGGCCATCAACAATTTCGTTAATTTATTTCAGTTCTTTCTTTCGAACATTGGTTCATTTCGACTTCGCTTTGAATAAACTTGGACAAAAATATTTCGCTTCTACTTCAAAATTTGTAATATATTTCTCCACTAACCTACCACAAAAACACCTTAAGTAAACCACAATTTAAACCATCATTAACTAGTATAGAACACGATTAAATATAAAATAAAATCAACAAATTTCCTACTGTATGACCACATAAATTATATCCAGATAGCGGCACACAGACTCACTATAACCCAGTTCACGTCTGTTTAAGTTCGATACTAAATATTGTGGTTTTAAACAAATTTCCAATTTGAATGAATTTAGAATTTACCAGTTTGTGAGGCCTACCGGCATGGCTTACACAGCCACAACGGTATGCCCCCCTCTTGGGATTGTGTGTGGTGCCCTCTGCGACATGGTATGCCTGCCTCATATAGACTGTCCCCTCGGTGTTAATTTCTGTACCCCACGTATGATACTGTGCGTGCATTATATGGTCCCTTATACTGGGCTGCGCCCTCTCATACGTCTACAGAGAAATTTCGCCTCACTGGCAGGCATTTAATTTTTCGCTGGGACCGCTACTGATGTCAATATGTGTGAAAAATATATACCCATATAATTTCGAATGTGTACTTTAAACCCCGTGCGTTACCCCTAAACTTTACTTGCGAGATCCACTGGTTGGCCTTTGTCGCTGTTATCCCTGAAAATACTACAACAAAATACATTACTAAAATTAGTAAAACCAAAAAGGTGGGTCAAATTAGCTCCAGTGATTAGTAAAATAGACACTATAAACAAAACTAAACTGCAAACCAAAAATTAGAACACAAAATACAACTGTCAGTGAGTAGAACGTAATCATGACAACACAAAATATTGTAACCAAACTAAGGAAAAGAAAAGAAAAAACATAGACTACTAACTGAATGACTACTAGCAAACAACCAAAAATATACACATGTACCCGAGGAAAAGTGAGATTATCACGAAAATAAGATCTATGATAGACTCTAAAACATTAAAGCATATACATCAGTGCTATCTACAGGCATTTCAAGACAAAAACTACTAAATCAAAATCAAACAAAAGAAACAAAATTCATACCAAATCAAAATAGCAAAAATCAAAATAATGGAAAGTATCAAAAATATAGCTGTTAGCACAAATTTCTGTTAGTATCTACATAAGTACAGTGTTACTGTGTTACTCAGCACACTGGCCACGGCATAACAGCTGAAACATACCTCAACCTTCTACAGTATAAAATCATGCACTATATCTGCGTTTCTGCCTACGTTTGCTACAATTTTAGGGTGTCCTCTATAAGCCAAGCTACTCAAGAGTAACTCGACCGAGAGGATCGAAAACATGCAACTAGCATATAGGCCACATAAATAGAATGAAATGCTAAGTGACATGCCGTGTATGACAAACAGACATCTACTGACTTCCCCAAGGCTTATCGTACCTTGTTAGCAGAGCAAAACGCTATCGATAACTATTCTACTGACAAAGTATTTCCCGTGCCTGGTTCGGTCTAATTGCTCATTCTCATCAGGCAACGAAGCAAATCGCACGCGATAACCATTCCATTGCCCTCAGTGTCTACCTAGCTTGTTGACGTCATGCCATGATACTTCTAAATCTATATAGCAGCGGAGCAAACCTCATCGGGTAACCATTCTGCCGCTACATATCCTCGTCCGTACCTAATTGTCACTATAATTTTTGAACTTTAGCTTAGGCGCACACATAATTATTATAAATTCAGTTCGAGAATGATTTGTTCGTTTATATACTTCAGCTAGGGCAAAACGCTAACGTTATCCATCCGAGCTTCAGTGAGTCATTTCGGGGTTGTCATCAGTCATAGTTCGGGTTTTGTTTCGGCTGCTCACTAGGTCTGACCGCTGTCGGTATCCATCCCGGTTCTGGTCAGCTGTGAGTCAAGTTCGATATTAGTTACTAACTAATTGCTGAAATACCTTCACCGAGTCTAACCGCTAACAGTTTCCATCCCAGTTCTAGTATATAATCTGTTAGTTAGTTAGTGGTCCATTAGTAGACCTAAACAGTAACACTTATTCTGCCTCAACTAGGTCTAAACGCATCCGATTTCCATCCCGATTTCGGCAGGCTAATAATCACAATTAGGTTGCATTAGTCACTATTTCAAACACCGAGTATCACTAACAGTACGGCGGGTTCCATAACCGGCCGAGGCAAAACGTAGTCGATAACTATCCCGGTTAGTTATGTTGCCCGCCGACATACTTGTCGGACAACGAATATAAGCAGCAACTAGAGCAAACAACATATTGTAACCATTCCGGTTGCTTCCCATAAACCCTGTCCGAATCTCACCTAGTCGTCGTATTAGTACTTGGGTTGTGACGGTTCGACCTTATCTTTGAAACGCTTCTTGTACTCTCTGCTCAGGTATTTTCGGTCTTCGTTGCTCAGCCTTTTCAGAAACAAGACATCTCGCACTATCATCCAACACTTACCTAACCAATTTGTTCCTGGGAACGTGCTAATGAAATCAAATACTGGACTGTCTCGGACGATTCCTACGCTCTAGCGTTTGTCGCATTTATCTGCACTAACGAGCACATCTATACCTGAGTTCTGCAAGAAAGCTTTGACTTCCGCTATTTAATGTGCACGTGCCAAACAGATTGCATACATAGTTCGAAAAGCCATTGCTTTGTACCATAATGTAGCTCTCACATTATTACTGGCGAACAGTGCAGATGCCATTGATTTCATTTGTGTGTGTGACGTAGCACATACTAACTGCTCTGCTGCGTCATATAATCCATAACCTTCTAGTGACTTCAGATAATAATAGGCCTGCTCAGCTGTGAAAAATTGCAAATCTTTGTGCACAAATGCGGTGAAAGATTCCCCTAACTTTGCGATGTGTTGATTAGATATAGGATAGGCACTTTTAGCAAATGGCAAAATTTTTGGGTGTTTGTATTTTTGCTTTCTGGCATCTTTCACTTTGGTCATCAAGATTTCTTGCAGAACATCAGCATAGTGTAGCATCATCGTCGACTGTATGACTAGAATTCCCAGTTTATCGTGTGGTGGTAACTCCATTAACTCTGGAACCTGATGTAATTTTGGCATTGTGGTTGAGAGTGCCGCTACAAATGCAATGTCTGTGTTCCAACTACGCCCCTCTAACAACATCGGATAGTACATGAGCTGACCCTGCCTAGTGTACAATGGTGGAATATATACTTTGACCACTTTATCATTGGGTGGATCAATCACCGGACGTTCAAATTCATCTTTCAGCTTATGTGTCTCGTCGTGTTGTGTGTCAGTTACGTCAATTTCCATCCGTGCTGCAAACTTTTCGAAGGTCTTTTGTTTGAGCCAATTTGCCATGTGTATGGGCATTCCCAAAACTTGTGTGATTCGCTCGCCTGTTTTAGCCCATAGTTGGATCAGTTCCTCCATGTACTAGCTGATTGGATGTATTGGGTTTACTTCTTTACTGGCGTACGATATTGGCCGTTGCAGTACTTTCCAACGTAAAGACGACCAACACTTGACCAACACTCGTGTGTGACTTACCTTCGCTAATCGTTTGACAACATCTGGTGGGTATGTATCCATGTCATCCCATTTTGGACGATGTATGTTCGGTTCCTTATCACTAGGCACTGTCGGTGCCTGCACTTGTAATTGTCCGAATTCGTGTGTTGGGGCTACCTCCAGTCCCATAAATGGGCGTACTACAGGTTTTCTCGATGGTGCACATAGACTAATGCATCGTTCTGGGCCATATTCTTTGTGTGTAATTTGGTGTACTTTCAGCCAGTCTGTTCCAACAAACTTTGAACCTTTCCCTAGGTTTCCATTGGGTTTTCCGTCCCTAGTTACTCCTGGGTATTCATTCTGACCTGTTACCACTTCTTTACTGTGTTCTTTCTCGCCTATGTGTTCCCAATCTTGTTCCTGTGTTAACTTTGGCAACTCTTTGTCCGATGGACCTTCTTCTTCTTCTTCTTGTAGACGTTCGCCGTCGAGACAGCATGTCCTCCTATCGGGCCCGTTGCAGGCACGACCGTTTGTGCCTGGCCATGTTTGTAGCTGATTTGGTTTCGCCGCATAAGTCACAGACTGCTTGTTTCGCCCGGTAAACCCTGGCTGCTGTGTCTTCCGGCGGCCGGTTGTCACCCCTGGGACCATTTCTATCGTCGCCTTCGGTGCATTTTTTCCTGTGTCGCGCGATGTTAGATCGGGAGACGTCTTTCCCGCAGTTTTCACATCGACGTCTGGATTCATCATCTGCCACGGTTCCTCTACACGCTTTCTGATGGTTGATTAAGGTGTTTTCTGATTTCAGCTGGATACCGCATTTTTTGCATTTGAACAGACATCGAGGTTTTTCGTGTATTCGGCGTTGATGTATCGTCAGACCTGCCTTCGACTTGCATGTTTTTCCGCAGCCCGGCCATTTGCACGTCAAGGGATCGTCGTCGAGCCGCGCTGAGTTTCTCTGGAGGGTGATGCTGTTGTTGCTTTCATTCGAATAGGCGTTGCCCTTCTGTTTTTCTCATGCTTCCAGGTGACTCATTCGGTTGTTCACTAGGGTCTTCCACGTCCGCCTGTCTGCCGCCAATCTGCCAGCCTCAGAGAAGTTTATATTTGCTTCTTTCAGTAGCTTCTTCCAATAAAGTATAGTCTTCCGTTTCCGTCCTGTCATCTTGTTGTACTTTTCTAGCTCACTTAGCCACCCCAGGGCGGCTGACTTTGTTAGGCGTGAGTCTTCCATTCGGAGTACATGTCCGATTCTCTCCAGAATTCTTTTTTTGATCTTCCATCGTATGGATTTCACTCCGAGTTCGTTTCGGATGTCATGCTGGTTTTTGCCTTCTTGTTGCATTTGGATCAAGGGCGGACAACTTTTGCTGCTCCAAGCATATCGATAACATTTGTCGACCCAGCTCTGTAGGCGTTTGATGTCCTTGTTATACCACGTTCGTACGTTGCAGTCGAATAGGAGAGCGCCCTCAACACAGGCTTCTATCACTCGGGCCTGAGCTCGTTTAGACAGAGTGGTGTTTTTGAGCTGTCGTTTGACTTTGAACCATACTCCGCCAGCTCGTTGAGTTCTACGGCGTAAATCCTCTTCCGTTCCGATCCAACTACCGAGCATTCTGATTTTATTTCCATCGTCAGTGCCGAACGTGAGGATCTCTTCTTTGTCATCGTTATTTTTTTCTTCGAACGAGGCCATGACTTCCTTTATTGCGGCGTGCCTTGATCGATTTCATTCTTGTTACCGATTATGGTGGTGTCATCGGCAAAAAGAGACATTGATATTCTCACTTCCTTGGCTTCGCTATGATATTTCTCCCATAGGCCGGTGCCAGGGAAGTTTCCTCCGGGCACCCAACTCCATTTGACGCCTACGGCTTGGTAGTTTGCAGTAGCAACTTCTGTTCTGTGGTTGTGGGCTTGTTTCATGGCCGCTTGATGGTAAAGGTTAAAGAGAACGGGTGATGTGGGACACCCTTCTCGCAGTCCACGTTCTGGTAGCCATTCTTCAGAGTCGCTGCCTTTGCCCTTCACACAATAGGCTGTTGTTTCGTGGAGGTCCACAATCATGTTGAAACACTGTCCTGATAAGCCGCACTTTCTTAGGATACCCCACAAGGCAGGCTTGTTGACTCCAGGGTATGCTTTCTTTAGATCTAAAAGGCGGGCTACAGGATCATTTTCTGCATCGGCCGTGGCGACGTTGACGTTTCGAGTGTTTTCTCGTCTCCGTCTCAGATCTTCTACGTCTTCCTGTATTCTTATGAATATCTGGGTAGCGTCAGCCGTCGATCTGCCCGATCGGAAACCATGCTGGTTATCATCGATTAGGCGCAGGCACTCCGTCCACCATCTCAGACGGGTAGCTAGTATTCTGGTTAAGATTCTGCTTCCTATCGCCAGCAGACAAACCACTCTATAGTTGTTTGGATCGTTACGGTTGCCTTTTTTGTAGAGGGTAACTATCTGGCCTACTTTTAGCGAGTTGTCCCATTTATGAGCTCTGTTGGAAAACATGAACTTGACTGTTTTTACAAGTTCTACTTTTATCCCATTGCAGGCTCCGTTGATGTATCCCATCCGTACGCGATCTTTTCCTGGCGCCGAGTCTTT
>JASANF010015765.1:0-10721 GCA_030248245.1 Trissonchulus sp. WLG1_4 | reverse complement strand
AACCGGTTACGGTTTTGAATCGAGGTGGCGTACGCATATTATTCTAGTTTCTTCCAGAAGTGAAATCGAGAACCCGTCGAGAAATTGGCCATAATATGACTATAAAATTGTCATCTCATATTTTAGGCCGCCTTGTTTGCCATTCAAGGTTTGTTTGACAGCGGAGACTATTCCCGGGTACCCATCTTCATTTCCGGTACGATTGTCGATAAAAGTGGTCGCACGTTGTCTGGTCAGACTCCCGAAGCATTCGCAATTAGCACAGCGCACGCAGAGCCTATATGGTGAGCCGATCATTCACGAATTTAGCCTGTTTTTTGTAAAAAATATAGTAAAAAAATTTCATAGCTGTCCTGTGGACTCAGTTGTCAGGGTCAGCCAGTCCTTCTGTCACCTGCCGCCCCTTAAGCCCGGTACATACTTGTTCTCAAGGACATAGGATAGGGACGAGGACAAATTTCAAATAAATTTTCTGAGAAATCGACACAATAATTTTGCTTATTTTTTGCATGCGGACTGGACTTTATCCCAAATTTGTTTATGAAAAACAGTTACATTTGGTACGTCAATTGTTTGGAATACCCTTAGGAACAAAACGATAATGGCAAAAATGAGGATAAGTATGAACCGGGCTTTAAAGTAGAGAGTATTAATGCTTTTTTATCGTTTTAGTGAGACACTTTTACGATTCTAATCCTATCCTATTCACACTATTAAGTTTACCTTTCTACTATATTATGTAATTATTATAAACCTACGTTACTTTTAGCCTTGGTCTGAACTGTGCTCTTGGTGCCAGCGAAATGAGACCCTTTATTGAAGCTGTTAGCCAGAATACCAAAGCTTATGTCATTTGCTATCCCAACGCTGGTAATATTGGTTATTATGTCGTTTGCAATACATTGAACTTTACAGTACGTATAATAGTTGTACAAGAAAAAGCACAAGCAAGGTTGCCAAAAATCATGAATAGTACCCCTTTTGTTGCAGATTTATCCTTACAGTGGTTTACGTTGAAATAACTGTATCACATAACTTAGCGCAATGCCACTAGATACATAGATCTCTTGATAGACTGTGCAAACGAAACGAGGCTTCTGAATCATGCAGTAATGCTGGTTTACTCGCTAAATAACATGTTATCGCCAACTTTGTTTTTTGTTCATTATCAGCTTAAAGCAGAGCTCTTTCAGGTCTGCCGAACACGTTTGGCGGCTATGATGAAACTCCAGAGCAATTTGCAGCTGATATTAAGGTAATCATTACAGTGTGAATAGATGATTTAGCTAAAAACTAAACTGAGCTATTTTTATGGACCTTTTATTATGTTAGTACTATACTTAGTCGTTAGCTTTTATTTTCTAGTCTCCATTCTAGCTGAAAATAAATTAGTTTCATTTGAATGAACTCTTGAAGTGGCTTTTTAATTTACTCAAAACTCAAAATCCGTTAATTTTAGAGCTTTGCCAAGGATGGTCTGGTGAATCTGGTGGGCGGCTGTTGCGGCACCACGCCAGACCACATTGCCGCTGTGGCTAAAGCAGTCAAGGGGTTGCATCCACGGGAGCCACCAGGCAAACTATACGAGGGATATACTGTGCTCAGCGGTCAGTGGCCGACTACATTCTCCTGAGAGAGCAGTATTCACAAGTGCTTTCAGTTTGGCTGTACTCTGAGTAATTGAACATACGTTTTAGACTTTTTACCTACTCACAGTACTTGAGCTACTCAACTATTCAAATTTGGTTTACTATCCTGGTATTGCTGAAATACTCTTACCAATGTATTTTACTGGTTGTTTTTACAGATCATTACACTATTAGAATTTTTTCAGGACTGGAACCATTCCGAATCGGCCCCTACACAAACTTCGTGAACATTGGCGAACGCTGTAATGTTGCGGGGTCCAAGGCATTTTGTAGATTGATCAGAGAAAATAAATTTGAGGTAAGAATTGTTGACAAGTTGCAGAATTTCATATTATTATTATTAAAACCTTGAGCCATTTAAAAATGAGTGGGCCATAAAGGCTCAATGCATACTTACAGCGGTATGTCCGTTCAGCCGACAGAATTGCGAAAGAATCACGCCACAAGACTGGTCTGGTCATGTTATAACATGTGTTTTAGGATGCGCTGGCGGTGGCCAAAACGCAAGTGGAGAGTGGCGCTCAGGTGCTGGACATTAACGTGGACGACGGACTGCTGGACGGCATTCAGTGCATGACCAAATTCGTAAATCTCATTTCCTCTGAACCCGACGTGGCCAAAGTAAGACTAACCAAATTATATAAATAAATCTGAACGACGTTAAGTGATTTGGAAGTCCTTTTCGATAGGTTCAGGGGAAGGGCAAAATTTGTCGATAAAATTAGTTACAGTCATTGCTAACCACTGATTATCATACTAGGTTGACTTAATGGCTATGTCTTGCAAAGGGCCGGCAAGCTAATAAGAAAGTAAGCCTAAAAGCCTGTTAGTTAATTAACACATCATCAAGCTATACTGATATTAATAGACATTTAATATGTAAAGTTGTAAAAATACTAGTGATTTTAGAAAGTCATGTATAGAATTTCACAGTTAAAAAGTGACTATAAATCTTGTATTGTCTATTTCAGGTTCCCCTCTGTATCGATTCGTCCAATTTTGCAGTGGTAGAGGCTGGGCTAAAGTGTTGCCAGGGAAAGTGTATTGTGAACAGTCTGAGTTTGAAGGAGGGGGAGAAGGAATTTCTGAACAAGGCCAAACTTGTGCAACAACACGGAGCTGCCCTGGTTATTATGGCCTTCGATGAAGAGGGACAAGTAAGAGAGAGCTAGTCGAAATTCAAAATAATGTTGACGCAGAAGTGATTAATTCCGTCCAAGAATAGGTGTCCAACTAAACGAGTTGAATCATCATTAACATTGGCATGCTAGTTGAGTCCGTTTAGTTTGACTAAATATTAGCACGCCAAACGTTAACTCAGTATAATGCGGAGGTTTAGAAATGGTACTTTTTGGACTTAATTCTTCAACAGTTTAGTGCGTCTAAAATTATCTCACCGTATCCGGTAAAGTAAAAAATTCGAAGAGTATGGGCAATAACTGTTTACGTAAGAAAGTATTGAATCAATTTATATTTATTTTAGGCAGCAGACAAGCAACGCAAAGTGCAAATTTGCACACGAACTTATCATCTGCTAGTGAAAGAGCTTAATTTCAATCCGAGTGATATAATTTTCGACCCTAACATTTTGACGATCGCAACGGGTATCGAAGAGCACAACACTTATGGCATGGATTTTATCGAAGCCACTCGAATTATAAAAGTACATTAAATAATCAAGTTTTAGCCAGGAATCCCCTAATCTTGGGCTTCATTTAGTTTATTTCGCTGAAATATTCTCAGCAAAAAAGTGGCAGATTCAGTAACGTGGAGGACTTATTTCAACATCTGTCAATTAATATTGATAATGTTGTCAGTTATTTGTACTTTCATAAATTTCTTTAGCTAGCTTACTGGTGTCAACAACAGTGTCGATGGTATCAATTTGGTTATATCTCAAAATTTGAAAGGCTAACACCCACAATGTGGAATTCTAGAAGGGTGATTAGCGAGTGACTAACTTAATCAGTCGCTAAACGTTCTTTCATTACGTTTTGTCATTACGAATTCTACACGCTGAGAATAGACTTGCCTGATGTCATTCTGCACGCGCGTTATTCTTTTAATCACTGACTTAATCACCCTTCTAGAATTCCACCCGTGGTTTTTTGACCAACCTAAAATAAAAACTTCAAGTGTGAATCAACTGTCAATCTTTATTTGATTCTCACAGAACGACTATGTAAAAACAGTTCTTTATATTTTCAGGACACGCTTCCCGGGTGTCGAGTGTCCGGCGGCGTTAGTAACTTTTCCTTCTCGTTTCGTGGTCTGGAGCAAGTGCGCGAAGCCATGCACAGTGTCTTTTTGTATCACGCAATTAAAGTAAGACGTGCCGCTGTAAAAAACGTTTACCTTACGTCACATCGCTCATGTGTTGTGTAACATTTTACAAGTTCCGTACTTTAGTACATTCTTTACTGAGCTGCGTTCTCAAAACTACTGCCTTTTTTGGTATGTTTAAAGAATAGCTAGTTGGTCCTGATGCTTGTCTTGCCATATAGCTCGTAAGAAGTCCCAATTTAACCATTGAGTTACAGTGCTAATAGCGAATAACCAGTCAAAATGAGTCAATCCGCATTTTTGTTGCTCTGTTAATCACCTGACCTAAAATCAAATGCAACGCTTTTTACTTGGTCAATTATATAAGTTTTGTTTTTATAGTATAATTCAGTAAATTGTTTTCAGGCTGGTATGGACATGGGCATTGTGAATGCTGGAAAACTGCCTGTCTACTCAGACATCGATGAAACATTGTTGAATCTCTGCGAAGATCTTCTGTGGAATCGCGATCCGCAGGGCGGCACTGAAAAAATGCTGGCTTATGCTCAAGTAAATTGTTTTTACCCCTACCTTTATGTCGGTCTGAAAACCGTACCCTGCCAATAGTAGCTGGAATCTGTGGGTCGTGATTATTACGGTATTAGTGCGCTTATTTTTTAAAAATTACAATACTCATTGTGACCGATTTATGATTGCGTAAATGCCTACATTTGCACACCGTGCTTGTGTTTCTGGTACAAAAGTGTCGTTTTAGACGTTGAAAACTGGAGCGAAGAAAGCAGAAGAAACGGTGGAGTGGCGCACGAAATCAGTGGAAGAACGATTGCAGTATTCCTTAGTTAAAGTAAGAGACTTGCTTCTACAGAACCCTTAAGGCTCAGTTGTAGCTTTTTAGTGATAAAGAAGCATAACTTGGAAGAATTAGGACTTTGTCAAAGAAGATGTTTTACTTCAGTTTGGTTGTAAAAAAGTTAGTAATAATTTGTGCACTGCTGACAGCCACTTGGTGTAAGTCGAAGTCGAACAAGTGAATTTTGACACACATATAAAATTTTTCGCTGAAATTTCCTTTCGAGTTCGTACCCTGCTTTAAAATGTTTTTTTTTTATTTTCAGGGTATTGACCAGTACGTGGTTCAAGACACGGAAGAAGCCAGATTGGATTCGGAGAAATATCCCCGTCCCCTGCATGTTATAGAAGGACCCCTGATGAATGTACGAACGACCTCACAGCTGTATTTTTCAGTTTCACTGTCCGTTATTAATATAAAATTTATTTTTAAAATTTCGATAGCAAGACGTGCTAGTAATAAGATTAGAGAGCACATTCTCTGTCAAAATATGTATCGTGCGCCACAAATCAAAATCACTCCAACTTTTTTTTGGAGGTGGCCGTCGCCAAATCTTTGCGACTCTGTGGCTATGCAGATCTTGCTTCAATCCGTCTAATTTTTACTGAGTTATCAGACAAGTTACGTCCCTATATAGTTACAGTTAACTGCAACATTAACTAAACTGGTTTATAATTAAACTGATTTTGTTTCAGGGCATGTCAGTGGTGGGGGATTTGTTTGGCTCTGGGAAAATGTTTTTGCCCCAAGTCATCAAATCAGCCCGCGTCATGAAAAAAGCGGTGGCTCATTTGATTCCGTTTATGGAGAAAGAACGAGAAGAAAATCTGCAAAAACGATTAGCTGAAAATCCAGATGCAGCCGAAGAAGTTAGTTTCCTTCGCGCTTGATAAATTTAGTCATTTGGCTAAAAGACTTTTTTGGTTTAGTTTTTTCTCTAGTGTTTTCGTAACTTGTCTCTTTTTTCACAACACTAACAAATAACCGATTCGTTGAGTCGTGAATAGCGAAGCAATCGACCTTTCAAATCTAATTTTACTCAATTTTGTTTATTCTTTGGAATCAAATGTCAAATCAATAAACTAGCTCAACAAAGCTGTTTTTCTATGCAGATTAATATTGTGGTGTTAATTCTTCATTTCAGAGTCCCTATCAAGGCACAGTGGTGATTGCGACAGTCAAGGGCGACGTGCACGACATTGGAAAGAATATTGTGGGAGTGGTGCTGGGGTGTAATAATTTCAAGGTCATTGATCTGGGCGTCATGACACCCTGTGAAAAAATATTGGAGACGGCCAACAAAGAAAATGCTGGTATGGACAAAAATGCACTATGTCTCGAAATTAATTATAGTAAATTTGATCTCGCCATATTGTTTAGTAATAGTGTTTATATACCATGAGTGCATAAAAGGAACAGTCCACCCTTATCCTGGAATGCCTTGTGGCAGTCGTCCTATGTGGCGACCAAAATGGCCTTTCTGTGTACGGTTTTCAGATAAGGTATCCAGATGGCCCTCTATCCCTCGATTTCTTCGCATTCAAATGTTGAGAATCCTGCACGTTAATATGTTGAATTGAGGGGTGGGGTAGCAGGATGTTTCTGGGTTTTGGCATGTATTGTATAAGATATAACACACCTAAGACATGACATGACTTCGAATCTATCTGTAAGGGCCGGTTCCCACTGGGCAGAAATAAGAAATAACAAAATCGAAATAAGAAATAAGAGCTTATTTCGGAAATAAAGGGGCATTCCCACTGAGAAATAAGAAATAAGAAAGTCGAAATAAGCTATTATTATTTCAGAAATGGCGAACCTTATTTCTGAAATAAGAAGTTAAATTTATTTTAACTTAAGAAATAAGAAATAAGAAATTAGCCAATCAGAGGCGTTTGTTAGAGCGCGAAAACCTAAGCCACGCCTTCTTTTTAGCTGATTGGCTAATTCGAAAATGCGCCGTACGTACGTCAAAATTTGGTATACGGTAGCACTATTTCGTATTTTGGGGGATATATTATTGTTTTTTTAGTATAATAATACAAATTTTACGTACTGTTTGTTCATTTTTGTTGAGTTTTTAGTAGATTTAAACAGTAAAAAATAACCAGCACATTTTAAATGATGTCAAGAAAATTTCATCCAACACTGCACTTCCAACTTGAAAAAGAGAAAAGTTGAATAGCAATTTGCCATGCTGATATTTTCCTTTTAATTTCTCAAAAATGTGAAAAGGGGCTTCTTTAAATGGACCTGAAACTAGGAGTACTGGTCCAAAATGTTTAAATTCCCGCTCAAAATTTGCCACATCCAATTTAATAACAGTGTGAACTGTGATTGGACGGGCTTATTTCTTATTTCGACTTACTATTTGTTATTTCTGTAATGTGAACGCACCAGGCTTTATTTCTTATTTTTTATTTCTTATTTCAAGTTCTTATTTCTTATTTCTGCCTATTATTTCTTATTTCTATTTCTTATTTCCTATTTCTTATTTCTTATTTCTGCGTAGTGGGAACCGAGCCTAAATGTCCTCATATGGATACTTTTGATGAATCAGAGATTTCTGTTCTTAACTTTGCAGACATGATTGGTCTCTCTGGTCTGATCACTCCCTCTCTGGACGAAATGGTACACGTGGCTAAGGAAATGCAACGCACTGGGCTCACTATTCCTCTGCTCATTGGAGGAGCCACTACGTCAAAGTCAGTCATGTAAAACGTCATATAATTCAAACTGTTGTAAGACGACACTGATTTGCACCAAAGTCATTATCCGTGATCAGCTGTTAAAATAGTTGAGATTCGTTGAGTGTTCTGTCTATTTTTCTCGCATGACTAGTTGATTTGTCTTTTTGTAAAAAAATTTGACTGTTTGCTATCCCACCCATTTTATTTTTTGACAATATTATCATTTGAAAGTCAATTTTTGATGTTCATTTAATTTTGTCTATTTTTAGAACTCATACGGCAGTGAAAATCGCCCCGCAGTACTCTGGACCCACTGTTCATGTTTTGGATGCCTCAAAAAGTGTAGTAGTGGTAAGCCTTTGTCATAATATTCTTATCTTTTCCGTTTTCTATTTAAAGAATTGTCAAAGTGTGACTAGAGACTATTAATAAGCTTGTTTTTTTGCTAATGCGAAATGATTTAATAAACTAATTTAAGGAAGTAAATGGAAATATACAATAAAAATGTAAATCAACAGTTTTTCAATTTGGAATTTTTGTGTTCAGTTTAACTTAATGTTTGGTACTATTAAATTTAAATTTTCACTTTAGTTTTTGAGTTTAAAATTACATTAATATCACTGCAGTGTATTTAACGATAGTTTTAGTGTTCGTCCCTGATGGATGTTGTAAATAAGGATGCTTTTGCTGAAGAAATTGCTGAAGAATATGAAGAAGTCCGAGAAGAACATTATGAAAACTTAAAGGTAAGGGCAATTTGATTCTAACTCTCAATAATTTTCAATTAATCACAAAAATCACATCACACTACGCATAGCGACGGTGACGCTATGCTTCTAAATTATTTATATTTAAGTTATGCAACATATGGACTAAAATAAACATTATTAATAAAGCAACTCAGGAACAAAAACTTTTTGCAGCTATATAGATCTCATCTCACGTATGTAGCTATTTTCATTGTAGTTAGGCTTACATAATAATCACATAACGATGTATCTTAAATTTTAAGTTTAAGAGTTTCAAAAAAAATTGTCTTTTTTAGTCCCTTTACTTAATTTTTATTCCAGTCTATTTTTTGTATATATTATAATATGTATATATGCTATATTTTAAAAAAATTTGAATAAACGGTAGTAGATACTTTCTTATATAGCCATGACTTTTCTTATAGGACCGCCGTTATTTTACACTTTCGGATGCCAGGTCCCGTGCTTTGCAATTGGACTTCAATGAAATGAAACCTGGTAGGCCGTCGGCTTCGCTTTGACTGACTACTCAATTGAGTTAATAAAGTGCATGGATATATGGTTGATTTATTAGAAACTAGTCAAAACGCGAACTACAGTGCCTCTTACCGATCTTAAGCGTTACAGTATTCGAGGTACTGAAATACGGTGTTACTTTCGAGAAGACAATACGTTGCGCAATTTTGAGTTCCTACTTTGTTATAGTCCACGTCTATCAATTCTGTTAGATTGAACTGCTACTCGTACTTCGGCCGATACTCGTACCTAAAGACAGGGACAATGACAAGGACAAACTTTGGTCGGCTGCTGTGCTGAATCTGGCTTATTTTTGCAGATGCACTAGTTTTGCTTATGAAAAAAGAATTCGGCGTTTGGCCGAGCAGTTTTCTCGGTGAATATCAGCTTAGGATCAGAATAATATGGATGAATGTGAACCGGATTTTAAGGAGCAGGAGCTGCCGACAAGCAGAACTATTGAGAACTATAGCAGAACGGTGTTATTGAGAAGATTTGTTTGTTTTTCAGTGGAGCCATGTTTTCTTGGTTGCCGTGTGTACAGTGACTACGACTTGACCAAAGCCATCCCTTACATTGACTGGAAACCGTTTTTCGATGTCTGGCAGCTCCGCGGCAAATATCCCAACAGAGGCTATCCTAACATTTTCAAGGATGAAACTGTTGGTAAGTTTGTAATTTTTGTTACTTTTCATATTCTTGTCCGAAGAGTAAGGTTTATTCCGCTTATCTGATCTGAAAAGTAAGAGTTAACCCTTCTTTGCGTACTGCATAATATTATCATTGTGAAAAATTGGCAAAGGATTCTCGTCGTTTGGAAATACTAAGATAATTGCATTTTGTTTCTCAAATCGATCTTGAACAACCTTTGCCCCTCTTATATTGTAGGTTTAAAACATTTTAACATTTAAAAGTTGGATCAAGGGCTACATCATGGTTGGAGATGGAGTAAAATAAGCCCGTTTCAAGCCGGTATCTATCCGTCCAGTCATTATTTGCTTTCAGGCGAAGAAGCCAGACGCGTTTTTGATGACGCGCAAACTCTGCTGCTCAACATGGTCAACGAACAGAAACTGAAAGCCAACGCTCTGGTGGGATTCTACCCCGCCAATTCGTGCGGAGACGACATCCGAGTTTTCGATCCAGATGACAGATCAAAACATGTGGCCACGTTTTATGGCCTCAGACAACAAGTACGTCTATTTTCATTACACAGTCTATGTAGCACCAAGAGTACATAATGTCTCAACTCTATCTATAGAGTGTCTATAGAGTTATTATGTACTCTTGATAGCGCAAATCCCATTCGATTGTATCAGGCTGTAACAATTCAGCTTAAGAGACTGTAATTAATAATCAAAAGATTCTGCAGCGTACTTTTTCTCTATCAACAGTCCCAAAATAAAAATGTATCGCTTCTTTTTCTTGCAGCAGGCATGTAAACGCTTGTTGATAATAATTTTTATAAATTTATGGAGCTATTTCTAAAGTCTGATCAAAAAATGCTAGACCTATGACAGAAAAGTAACACGTTATGTCATTTCGACAAAAACTAATTGCAAGCATCAAAAGTACAACCAATAGTATAGCTATTTCTTTTAGTGTATGCTAGAGATGTGTATGTTCTTTATAATCTAACTGTTTTTATGCTACCCACTGTTCAGTGTTCAGTATTATATTGTTCCAGGCAGAGGGCGAAGGCAACTGTTTGTGTCTGTCGGATTTCATCGCGCCTGAGTCCAGCGGAATCCAGGACTATCTGGGCTTTTTCGCGGTGACCGCTGGCCTGGGGGAAAGGGAGCTGGCAGACAGCTATCAGAAAGCAGGGGATGACTACAACAGTATTATGGTCAAAGCATTGGCCGACAGATTGGCTGAGGTGACATTACTGTTGGTATCCACAATATTTTTTGAACGTTTGCTGCTTTTTTTGTTATCTGTAGCGGTCAATGAGATGCATTGCATTCTAAGACCTATTTTGCTA
>JASANF010015763.1:0-10244 GCA_030248245.1 Trissonchulus sp. WLG1_4 | reverse complement strand
CATAGGATAAGCCAAACAATTCAAGGAAATTCCCTCCGTCTACAAAAGCTAACTGCAGACTTATTACTTAACAAAATTTGGGCGAAACCGAAAAGCAAAATAAAGGAACATACGGCAGTCGCATTTATGTACAATATGCAGGCCTTTGCTCTAACAACCAAGCAACTTAATGTACGTACGTACTACACGTTACGAGCAATACAATACGTCAGTAAACCAAGCTAACCATTTGGCAAACCTGCTGTCAATAAGATGATACTTTGAATACGTACACAAGTTTACACACATAATATGCAAGTTTAACATATACACGTGCCGCAATAACCAGCCATAAGAGTATGATCGATAACGTTTTCATATGCTATTATTATACTTTCCATTCCATATTATACGCATGACTCTGCCTTATGTCGCATGTGGACATGCGTCTTAGGCGGGGGAGGAATGCAACGGGACTAATACGTAAACCAATGCACAAACCATAAAATTTCATTACAAGGCAGACCGCATACGGTAGTGTCAACGGTCAATAATTGAATCTACCGTATGTACGTAAGTTCAGACTACCGTATGCCTGTTAGGCAAGTGCGGCGGAATGTTACAAACATTCCACGCATGCCTAACACCAGTAGATTAATCTGAGAATACCGATCCGAATACCTAAAAACCGGTTTTTAGAATAAATTTTAGACATTTTAGGCGTCTTAGAGTCGACGAACTCAAGTAAACACCGCGAGTTCGTCGAATTAAACTTGAAAATTGCACAAAAACTTTGGATTCCTAGAATCGGTACAAAGTTATAACCAAAACTAAATCTAAAAATTGTCACAAATAACCAAATTCTTGGAATTGAGCAGAATTGTCACACCGTGATTGGCTAATGAGGAATGTCACACATGCGTCATTAAATTCCACAAATTCCCCCAACCTGTAAACAAGTAGGCTATATAAGTCACGGCTCAGCCGAACCAAAGTCAGTCTTCGAGGCCGCTTAGTCTTGCACGCGCTGCTGTTTGTACTGTGTCGACCGCCGAGCGGTGTTGCTGTTACCGTGCTGTACCTTGATCGTACCCTGCTGCTGCTTTACTGTGCCTTTGCTGTGACAATAAAGCTGTAAGTGTTGGCTCTGTTCTTGTGTGCGCTAAGACTCTCCCTCGAACCCACTAAGACACAACGCAATGACTAGCGGACCTGGTACGGAGGGGCCTGAGCCTCTGACCCCACAAGTGTAATCGGGTATAACCCTAGACGATCATACTTGCACGCAATACCCGGTTACAGTTGTAAGGAAATCGCGTGCTTTTGTGTCTCAGACTCTCAGGGTACAGCATTTCTTGGTCAGACTTTAGTATATACAATTTAATTAATCGCATATTTTTTCAACATCCAAAAGAACTTGGCTCAAGTCATTAGGTTATACTACAAACAAAAAATTCTATACTTTCATTTTTTTATTAAAAAACTAAATCTACGTTAGCAAAATCATACCTTGCTGGACAAGAGTATCTCCTAAATCTTCTTCTTCCCCAAAATCAATCAAAGCTTCGATATCAGAGAGCGCCTAAAATTGCAGAGTGAAATTAAAACATGAAAAACAAAAAAGAACAAAATAACAAAAAGCAATACACTAATCATTGATTTAAAAAACATGGTAATGGCCTTAAGTGAAAAATGGATTAACCGGATTAAATTAAACCTTACTAGGCCATCAAATCAACCCCCCAAAACTGTCATCCAATGAAACTGTCGTACATGAATGAGCAGTTGTCGCCATGCTCTATACTGATTGGTCAAACTGGCGTCCCGGAGAGCCAATCGGCGTTGAGCACTCGTCTCCGCCTCCACCAGATCGCCAATAGACTCCGCCTCAGCCAATGACACTCGCCCATTCAGTAAGGCTCTAGAGACAGACTAAGGCACGGTTCATACTTGTCCTTAAGGACATAGGGACAGGGACAAGGACAAATAACGGTCAGCTATTGTGCAGCATTGCCACGAAGCGTTTTGTTTATTTTTTATATACAAATTAGACTTGGCACTAACGTTCTATGTGCAAAAAAACTTGGTTCGTTTGGCCACGTCGTTTTGTTGGATCTGCTTAAGGACAAATGATAGAGATAAGGATAAAGACGAGCATGAACCGCGCTTGGGCCATTACGAGGGGCTAGTGTTTGAGATCTGCAGATACGAATATCAAACTAATCATAGCGCGGTATTTTTTACCGATACCTGATTAGGTTATACCCCTCTTCCCTAATAAACCATTATTTAAAAGACGAGTAGCATCTCTTCCCCCCCCCCCAAAAAAAAAATTTGGATATCATTTGGAAAATGAAAAGTTAGTATCAGTGAACATGAATGAGGGAGGAGTAAGCTGGCATAACAGGCTTTAGCAAAATTAAACAATAGAGAAATAATCTAATTAAGATAAATATATAATCAAAAAATTAATAAATTCAATTTAATACAACAATGCCCTTAATCCCCTCTAAATCCAACCCACCGTTTAGTGAACTCCCCCGGCGGCGCTGGCAGCAACCCCCCCACTTTGGCCAGTGAGTTCAGTACATCCGCCACCGTGGCAGCCCCCCCGTGCACGTGCAGCTCAGCCACATCTTCCCCCGTGTAACTGTTGGGGGCTGAAACGGAAATATAGGAAATGGGATTAAAGTTAATCTGTGTAATTCAGTTAATCTGGTCTATGAAAAGGCCCAGAGAATTCAGGCATGTTCAGGCATGTCATGTCTGAGGCCATCTCTTAACCGGATTAGATTAAAATTAGCTGCGTTAGTAACTAGTTATCGTCTCAGCCTTAGGACTGGGATCAATTTACTAAATTTGGTGCGCTAGTTGGAGAAGGAAATTTTTGACATGGCGAATTATGATTGAATTCATTGACAATGAAAGATCCAGGGGAGATTCGAACCGCCCATCTCTCAAGCTGCAGACCAGCGCTCTACCATTTGAGCTACTCTACCAATACTGAGCTTTCGTCAATCCCTCTGAATATATACCTAACGGGCCCTAATACTTCACAATAGTATTTTTCCATAATATGCAAATGAGGCATACCAGGAAAAAATACGGCCATCCCGCGATCAAGTAAATCCCCAGTCTGCGAGCAGCTCAACTCAGTGACCAGCAAACGCCGGGGAGGAAATGTTTTGCGCTTTGTCAGCCTTCGCACAGTCGCCAGACAGTCGGGACCTGAATAAGCAAAAACAAGCCCAGGGAAGAAGGTGACCTTGGACCCCACAGGGCTGATTCACTAACCCACTAATGTAGACATAATTTTGTGACTTGTGTAATTTTGGTTATGTCTATTTTACAGTCAATGCGGATATAAACCAAGGTCTACAGGAGCGTGAAAAAAATTCATCCCAAAAAATGCGTTAGCTTAACAGCCCCCCCCCCTCTGATGTCCGGAGGGAAGGGTCTCCAAAATTTGAGCAGTGAGCACCTCAAAATTCAGACCCTGTAACCACAGAAGTAATGGGGAAAAGCCAACCCAGATATGAGATTCCGGGACAAGCCCTCCCTTCGATTTAACACATCGAAGTTATCCGAAACCAAAATATGCACCTCAAAACAGTTAAAAATGATCCTGAAACCAGAAACCAGAGAAAAAGTGCTAAATGAATGGAAATTTTGCAATAAAAATTTCGCATTCTGACGCAGCAATCCGGAATATTGGTGTTCTTAGTTGAAGTTGGAACATGCCCCTCCTAACCCAAACTTCGAAAAATCGAGGAAAAGCACCTTCCCCCCGCAGTAATTGTACATATGACTGTTCCATTGAAATGTGGCGTACAATGCGTATAATATAGCTAGTAGATACAATAATGACATGAAAGAATCCCTTATTGCTTCATTTTGCATTATCTTAATATGAATATAGCCTATATCAAAGAAAAATTTCCTAAAACTCATTATTAGGATGGACAATATACTATATTAGGGCCTTTGGGGCACTTGCCGATATTCAATAAACATTTTTCGGCTAACACAGTTCCAAACTTCCCTTGGGCCATTTAATTTTGCTGTTCATAAAACTAAAATTAAAAGACCAAAGTTACACCAAAAAAAACTTATATAACCGGTAGAAAGGTTTTAAAATACATTAATATAAAAATCGTGTAGGATTAAAAAAACAAAACAGAATTTCCCTAAACGTACAAAACCACTTAGGCCCGATTCATACTTACAGCCGTATGTCCGTTCAGTCGGTTAGAATACGAAATAATCACGCCATTAGCAATGTATAAGATCAGCATGTAGCGTGACTATTTCATAATTTTGTCGGTTGAACGGACATACGGTTGTAAAGTATGGACCCTTATATATACCAGAAATTCTAATGACAGCTACGCCCGCCTTTCCTGCACCAGAAGACAAAGCGAATATGGTTGAGGTCTTTCCGGATAAATTGGACAAACAACGCTGCACCATTACTGTCACACTGCGAACTGACATGTACGGTTAAGTCGCTGGAATACACAAGTTCAAGGCTGGAATTCACAGCCTGGTGATTGAGTGCTTGGTTTAGATTTGGGTACAATTTTTCAAAACCAAAAAATGAGAATCTCACGCACGCGTTTTCCTTTGTACTCGATTAGTCGTAATTTACAAGTCATTTTTAACTTCCTGAACTTAGGCTGGAATTCACAACCTAACACTAACACTGAAGTTTTTCTTACAAGCTTAAACACTTGAATTTGAATTATGGGTCAAAACACGTAAAGTGTTAGTGTTTCGCGCCCAAATTGAAGTCTTTCATAGACTTTTAAGGAAAACTTTAGTGTTCGGTTGTGAATTCCAACATACATTCAAGAAGTTGAAACTTAAGACTAGTAAATAATGATTTGTGGAACTAATTGCGTGCGCGACATTCCTAGTTTTTGGTTTTGAACCACTGTAACCAAATCCAAACCAAGCACTGAATCACCAACACAGCCGTAAAACTAAATGAAACTCAGCTTTTCCGCTGACACCGATTATGTCTCACGCTTTTTCGTAAACAAGCTCGTTTTGCGGTTAGAGTAAATAGTTTTGGATAGATTTCGTTGCGCCATGCTTGCAGCGCTGAGGATACTTTTCAACAAGCACTTCTGTTGACGAGTGCACATATTTCCACATGACGACAGTGAGTATTATTTTACCGTATCGGTCAAATTAGGCGCGGCATGCACCAAATCTTTTTGTAAGTAATCCTTCTAATTTCATATACAGATTTGAGATTACAGGTGTTACGCAAAGTTTCATCTTTATTCGAGTCAGAATCTGTCACAAGACTTAGGAAATTTGGCAGTACTAAAAATCTGTTCGATGATTACGTTTTACGCAGGTCTAAGTACATAGGTAAGAATTGAGAACTGACCGGTGATTTGGACTGATACCCATGACATTTGATTTTTTGTCATTCAAATTTGGAAAAAAGACAACACTTTCAAAATCCAACAAAATACAAAAATGTCAGAGCTGATGGGAATCGAACCCATTAACATATGTTTCGTAGTCACACACCTTAACCATTAGGCCACAGCCCCGTTGGATGATGCGATTAAAATTGTAACTAATGGTTTTGTTCAGAGTATCCGTGTAAACAATGTTACGTGCAGGAATGATCGATATTGCAGATAGATATCGATTGTCAACCTGCCACTATTATGGGGAGACACGCACACGCTCATACTTATCACACACACACACACACACTTACGTACACCCGCACACAACGTATGCGCTGAGAAATGCGCACAAAACGCGCACGAGCCAGCCTGTCATTCCTGCAGGCTCCAGCGATGCACTGAAACTGAATATGCTTTACACGCATTTTCAGTTTCAGTGCATTAACTGACATTAGTATGCACGGCCGCTGAGGCGGCCGCGCAAAAATAAAACGCGGCAACTGCAAAGTAAAGCAACCATTTTTAATTAAACATATTTACTGCTGCTTTAAAAAATTTTAGTTCCAGACCCAGACTTATAGACTGTAATTTACATAACTAGAGTATATACGTGGAGCCTATATGGCTACTCAAGCTTCTAGAATATTTTCTAAAATTATTTCTACACTGAAAAGTTTGTACGAGCTTTACTACATATTTTCTACGCTTGTCCTGTTCTTTTTTGCCAGTTTTATTTTTCCAATTTTCCAAAAGATAAAGTAGGCTCACTTGGATCAAAAAAATTCGAGTACCCTAAGAAACACGGTAGCTAAATGCAATGCAATACTGTTTAATATAATAAAGGTCTAAACTAGAGTCTATAGTCTAAACTAAAAGAGTACTATGTTAAGTAAATATTTTCAAGAACCAGCATCAACAAAAACACAAATTCGAAAACATCGTTTTACTTGAACACTGAAAGAATCACTATAACCAAAAATAAATATTTCACACATTACAGCGAAACATACATACCTATACTAAAACATCAGTAATAATTAATAAAAAAGACTGAACATAATTAAATAATATTAAAGTATAATAATAATACAAAATCTAAAAAATAGCAGTCGAAAAAAATAAAAATGGCATAAAAATAGACTTGATATGTAAATATAAGTATCTAAACCACCGGTTTAAACAAACACCACCGGTTTAAAAGACACCTTTTGCTTGCTGATTTCTAGTCCGAAACACACTGATGCTAAATTTGTTGCATATTTTATCCGGTGGCAGTGTGTGAATGGACTAAAAATAGACTACTCATTAAACTCATAAGCCCCAATCAATCCCCTGTTATTTTATGCAAAAATAAGCAATATCTTCAACGATAAGATAATATGATTTCAATAATCAATGGTCTTATTCAAAACTGGATTTAACTATTTCCGATATTGGATTTATTTAACGACTTAGATCTACATTATTGTTTGATCAACGAAATAGCACGTTTACATTAACAAGCTGAAAGTGGGTCGTGTGCTAACACCATCATACAGTACGGTTCACACTTGTCCTTAAGAATATAGGGACAGGGACAAGGACAATTTTTTGTCAGCTATCGCGGAACGTTGTCAGAATCGTTTGGCCTAATTTTTTTGTATGCAAACTAGACTTTACCCCGAATTTCGGCGTACAAAAAACTTATTTGGCCATGTAGTTTTCTTGAAACTGCTTAACGACAAACTGGGACAAGGATAAGGACAAGTATATATGAACCGGGCTTAACGAAAATCATAGTTTTTTACCAAAAAAACTTTAATCCATATAATCCGCTAAATCCATTTTCGGAGAACACAATCTATAAAACCAACAATTTAATCACGATATTCAAAAGTTTCTGAATCAACTAGTCTGAATTTCAAATTTTTATAGTCCACCAAATTTTTCGCTCGGCATTTCACAATTTCCATAAAGAGCGCTTCAACGCACGGCTTAACAGGGTACGTGAATTTTGCCAAATCAGCCAAATTGCGTAAATAATCCCACTGTAAATTCACCATAAGATGAAAATGTTTTTCCGGAAATCCCAAAGTTTCCTTTCTCCATTTCTGGTCAGCGGCTATCCAATCTAGCATTTCATCTTTCGACGGCAAACTACAATCACCTTTTAGAACGGCAAAAATGTATCGAATTTGTACATCAAAAAATGAAAATGGCAAAATCCGATTTGGAACTCCGACAAAAAAGAGACTAGGCTCATTTACGGGTACTACATGTTGGTATAGAGGATATAAAAGCCGTCCGTCCAATAGAATATTCACAATTCCAGAACCGGGACCATTTTGCTCCATAAACGGGAAGTCATATCGATAGCCAGTGCACCACACGAGAGTATCAAACTGGATTTTTCGGCCATTTTTTAGCAAGCCCCCGTCAGAAGTGAGAGAGCTCAGGTTACTTTGACAATCCTCCAGCTGATCGGGAAATTTGGCAGCGTGAAGAGGTTTCCCAGCGCCGTGACAAAGATAAACCTGCAACAAAAAAATAACAAAACTGGAAAAAACAGAACTAAAACTACTGATTATTGAGATACAGCTTATTCAAACCATCTGAATGTCTGAATTAGCTCATCCAAATTAGCACCAAGTCTTATCACAACTTGTTTCCGAAAGCAGGAATGGTGTTATATTATACATAAATCGCCATAATATATATACACCATGTTACTGCTCATTTTTACTTTACAACGCTCAATCCAAAAAAGTCCACCACTTTTGCGATCATATAAATTGCGCAAAAAACATCTCGGCCAAGCCCTTCTAAAAAATTTTTGCGCTATCACATTCTTCCAACCCAAACCCAAATAAACAGCTGCTATATACTATGTTAGTCTCAATTCTTTTTTCTTTTTCCTTTCTTTCCCCTTTTCAAACTTTTACCAGCTGCACAAATGATTATCTTTTTCCTTAGCCTAAATTTCTTTTTCCTTTCTTTCCCCTTTTAAAACTTTTAATATCCCCACAAATTTTCTCACCATGTCCGCCGTTTGGCTGAGCTCAATGCCGATGTCCACCCCAGACGGCCCGGCGCCAACCAGAGCCACCCGGCGCCCCCGGGCAAAGTCTGCAGTCCGGTAGTCGTGGCTGTGCATCACCAGACCCTGGAATTCCGTCTGGCCCGGAATCTCGGGAATCAAGGGGTCCGCATAGTGGCTGCAATTATATATTATAAAAATAGATTTTTATTCAGTATATAATTCAACTTAAATTTAGCCACGGTAATTCGCTCGTCAGATATCGCGTAGGTTGGAATCGACCTGTGTTGTTTCCGAGCAAATCTGCAGTCTGGAATTTGCTCGAAACGCGACAAAGCAAATAATTGTTCACAATGCAATGTATGGGGTCTGGAGGGAGGGGCAACAAGCCCCGTACAGATTTGACCCATCGGGACAAGCCCTCCCTGCTTGGTGCTGAAAAGTATCAAAAATTGCCCCAGATCGTTGTAAGATGCATCAAAAATGACCAAGAAGTGGAAAAAGTCGCTAAAAAATATCAAAACTTTGCCAAAACTTTCGCATTTTTAGGCACAAAATTGAATTTTTGCGCCATTGTCAGTTTAACGTCAGGAGTAGAGTTCGCAAGCGGGTCGGGTCGGGTCGGGTCGGGTCGGGTCGGGTTGGGCCTTCACGGGTCGGGTCGGGTTGAGATTTCCCGACCCGCGGGTTGAGCGGGTCAGTTCGGGTCAAAAATTTGGGTATAAATCCTAGATTTTGACGTTAAATTTTGCCATTTTGACGGTTTTCTCGAGCTAATGGACTCTAGCACAATGACTAGTACTAGACTGGAGATTCGTGGAGCGTATTACCTACATATCACGAAAAACTAACAACAGAAAATTGACAAGAAAGTCTTGTATTTGAGAGTTTGTATAGCAGCTTGACCAAAAGTCGGGTTGGTTCGGGTCGGGTCGGGTCGGGTCGGGTTCGAATCTATGTCGGGTCGGGTCGGGTCAAAAAATGTCGACCCGTTGCGAACTCTAGTCAGGAGACAAGCTCCTCCTTGAATTAAAAAAAAAACCGAGACAATCCTCTTGACCGAGACCCCGTATATGTATGCGTATATGGGTGCAGTTCAATAATACAAATTAACTATTCAAAAAAACTTCAATCAATAAAAATATCATTTTTTGTTGATTATATATACGTACTGTTAGATTAATGACAAGCGGGGAAATGGACGGTCAGCAAGTCAGCAAGCCAAGCAACCAACCCGTTGCAAATCAGCACTGAGTCAGCAACGAATGTCTCGCCGGATTCGCCAATCTCCAACAACCACTGGGGGCTGGGTCCGGTTGATTCTTTGCGCAAACGCTTCACTGGACAATTGTACTGAATAAGAACATGTATAAGATATCAATGAGAGTTAAAGTTGTAAAGATAGCTAGTACCTCCAGTCATCTGCACACTGTAAACACTGTTCCTGCTACCACTGTAATTTACACTATAGCAGATTTAAGCCATGTTTTTTCCCCGCAAAACGGGGAAAAAAACATACGGGTGGGGAAAAATCATAGTCTAACATATTGTGTTTTTCGTGACCATGGCATTATAGTACAACAGAAAGAACAACAGTCAGTTTTAACCTTATTACGTTTATTGCAAGAAAAATATTTGGTCAAATTGACCAATCTGGCACTTGCCAGAGGTGCCAAAATGAAACAGCATAACAGCATACACAACGCGAACCAATCAACCGTAGTAGACCACTGAGCACTGTTTCGGATACAAAAGTATAGTTTTTAGTCAAAACAACGTTATACTCCCGTTCAGTACCTCAGATTAACCTTTTCCACAGC